>JARQOD010001022.1:48885-112153 GCA_033576555.1 Oophaga sylvatica | reverse complement strand
TTCTTGGAAAAACGTAAAGGGTTAGGAAAGGGGAGCCCCGGGCAGTACCGCCTAGAAACTTTTCCCCAAAAAAAAGACCTCATCACAAACAGGGGGCATAAAAAATTAAACGCTCATCATTAAACTCACCATTAAAATAAAGCCAAAACCTCACAGGATTCCTGGATGGCATCCCCACCCGAATTTCCCGGCTACCTGCAAATACCAAATAAGGTAGGGAAAAGACGACTTTTGTGTCAACTTTTTCCCTCACCCTCACCGCCATTACTGAGGGCTAGCTTACCGTGGGACTTAACCTTGCTGCCCATAACCCCCTCTGGGGTTTTACCCTGCACGCTGGTCACCTCAGAAACCACAGGGGGCCACGAACTTTCTAACAACCCCCCGTAAATATCCCCCTTTTAAAACGCCCAGGGGAACGGGCCGGGTTTCTACTTTGCATCCCCATAGACTTTCCGGCTCGGGGCCATACCCCAAACCCTGGGGGTTTTTGCGACTCAAGACGCGTACACAGGGAAGCCCCCAACTGGACCTAAGAGGGCCGTACACAGGGAATGTCCCCGCAATCTTTGGGGTCCTAAAGGGCGCTGACACAGGAGCCCCGCAATCTTGGGGACCGAAAGGCGTTGACCAGGGAAGTCCCCCCCAATCTTTTGTCCTGAAGAGGACGTGACACAGGGGATGTCCCTGCAATCTTGGGGGACCTGAAAAGGACGCGTACCAGGGGAATTTCCCCGCAATCTGTGGTGCCTGAAGGGTCGCGTACACGAGATGCCCCCCAATCTGTTGGTGACCTGAAGGGGACGCTGTACACGGGAGATGTCCCCGCAATCTTGGTGTCCTGAAGAGGACGCCGTACACAGGAATGTCCCCGCAATCTGGGGTGTCCCTAAAGAGGACGCCCGTACACAGGAGATGTCCCGAAAATCGTGGTGACCTGAAAGAGGCGCTGTACACAGGAGATGCCCCGCAATCTGTGGTGACCTGAAGAGGGCGCTGTACACGGGAGATGCCCCCCATCTGTGGTGTCCTGAAAGGACGCTGTACACAGGAGATCCCCCCGACAACTGTGGTGACCTGAAGAGGCGCTGTACACGGGAATGCCCCTGCAATCTGTGGTGACCTGAAGAGGGTGCTGTAACAGGAGATATCCCCCCCAAATCTGTGGTGACCTAAGAGGGCGCCGTACACGGGAGATGCCCCCGCAATCTGTGGTTTTCCTGAAGGGGAGCCGTACACAGGAGATTCCCGCAATCTGTGGTGACCTGAAGAGGGCGCTGTACACAGGAGATGCCCCCGCAATCTGTGGTGACCTGAAGGGGACTCTGTACACAGGAATGTCCCCGCAATCTGGGGTGACCTAAGAGGGCGCTGTACACAGGAGATGTCCCGCAATCTGTGGTGACCTGAAGAGGGCGCTGTACACAGGAGATGTCCCCCGCAATCTGTGGTGCCTGAAGAGGCGCATGTACACAGGAGATGTCCCCACAATCTGTGGTGACCTGAAGAGGGCGCTGTACACAGGAGATGTCCCCGCAATCTGTGGTGTCCTGAAGAGGACGCTGTACACAGGAGATGTCCTCACAATCTGTGGTGTCCTGAAGAGGGCGCTGTACACAGGAGATGTCCCCGCAATCTGTGGTGTCCTGAAGAGGACGCTGTACACAGGAGATGTCCCCGCAATCTGTGGTGTCCTGAAGAGGACGCTGTACACAGGAGATGTCCCCGCAATCTGTGGTGTCCTGAAGAGGACGCTGTACACAGGAGATGTCCCCGCAATCTGTGGTGTCCTGAAGAGGACGCTGTACACAGGAGATGTCCTCACAATCTGTGGTGTCCTGAAGAGGACGCTGTACACAGGAGATGCCCCCACAATCTGTGGTGACCTGAAGAGGGCGCTGTACACAGGAGATGTCCCCGCAATCTGTGGTGTCCTGAAGAGGGCGCTGTACACAGGAGATGTCCCCGCAATCTGTGGTGTCCTGAAGAGGACGCTGTACACAGGAGATGTCCCCACAATCTGTGGTGACCTGAAGAGGGCGCTGTACAGAGGAGATGTCCCCGCAATCTGTGGTGTCCTGAAGAGGACGCTGTACACAGGAGATGTCCCCGCAATCTGTGGTGTCCTGAAGAGAGTCTGTACACAGGAGATGTCCCCGCAATCTGTGGTGTCCTGAAGAGGGCGCCGTACACAGGAGATGTCCCCGCAATCTGTGGTGTCCTGAAGAGGACGCTGTACACAGGAGATGCCCCCTGTAGCAATATGTTATATGCTGAGCCGCCTCTAGGGGTCTCACTACCTGGATGTATTCAGAGGATAGAGAGGAGGGACTCGTTGGTAAGAGCATGAGACAGGAAGCATTCATGTAATGTGGCTGAGAGAACGTGCACACAATAAAAGTAACCCGTTACCACAATCGTGTCAGAGGCATAAACAAGAAACAGAACATGGTGGCAGCAGGGCTGAACCTATAAAGAACAAGTGGACAGACAATCTGTAACGGGTCAGGGAGGTGGAACCTCTGAGCTACTATACAAGGGGCGGTCCTTGTAAGGGAGCAGGTGGCGACCAGGGTAGACGGGCAGGCAGTCACAGCAGGTAACTGGGAAAGTCTCTGGATGAACGGGCAGGGGATCACGGCAAGTGACCGGGGCAGTCTCTGGATGAGCGGGCAGGAGGTCACGGCAAGTGACCGGGGCAGTCTCTGGACGAGCGGGCAGGAGATCACGGCAAGTGACCGGGGCAGTCTCTGGATGAGGTAGGTACGACCTGTGATGGCTGAGCCTCCCGGTAGGCTAGCAGGCAGATAGCAGATGAGCGCTCCCAGGTGAGCGGCGAGAGTCTCTGGATTAGCAGGCGGTCACGGCACGTGACGGCAGAACCTCCAGGTAGGTTAGCAGGCAGGCAACAGAGGCGCGCTCCCAGGTGAGCGGGCAGGCTGGTCCACAGACAGACTGGCAGGCGATGGCGGGCAGACTGTCGGACGGTGGAGCCTCCAGGTGGGCTAGCAGGCAGGTAACAGGTGAGCGCTCCCAGGTGAGCGCTCCCAGGTGAGCGGGCAGGCTGGTCCATAGACCGACTGGCAGGTGATGATAGGCAGACTGTCGAACCACAGGCTAGCAAGCGGTAAAGCGGAATATCAGGCAGGAACAGACAGCAAACTGGCAGGAATCTGGCAGGTAACTGGTAATGGACCCTGAGGACTGAAGCAGAGTAGTGAACAGTGCAACAACATTGCTCGGGCACCTCCATTTTGGAGGAAGTGCCTTATATAGGTGAAGTCCTCCGGCCATTGGCCGGGGACTCCTTAGGACGGCGCGCGCGCCCCTTTAAGAGGGGGGGTAGCGCACGCGCGCGCCCTAAGCACAGTGGCCGGGAAGGAGTGCGCGCCACCAGCAGAGCGGGAGGAGGACGCCGGGCTCGGAGCAGAGGGGTGAGGGGAACAGCGTCCCTGCCTGGCAGAGGGCAGGGACGCCGGCGCTACAGTACCCTCCCCTTTAGGCCCCCCCTTTTTTAGGCCAGAGAGAAATTTAGCTAGGATGAGAGGGGCATGGATGTTCTCCCGAGGCTCCCACGTTCTCTCCTCAGGACCAAACCCCTTCCAATCTACCAAATAATGGGTCTTCCCTCTTACCCTTTTTGTGGCCAGAATATTCTCTACCTCAAATTCGTTTTCAGCTGAAACCGGAGCAGGAGGCATACCTGTGGACTTGGAAAAAGAGTTAAGTACCACCGGTTTGAGGAGAGATACATGGAAGGAGTTAGGGATCCGCAAGTTGGCCGGGAGTTTCAATTTATAGGCCACCGGATTGATCTGACTGATGACCTCCAGAGGACCAATGAAGCGAGGCCCTAACTTATAGGAAGGAATCTTGAGCCGGACATACTTGGACGAGAGCCAGACCTTATCCCCAGGACGGAATTGAGGAGGATCCAGACGTTTTTTGTCAGCATGTCTTTTCATACGCTCGGATGACAGAAGAAGTGCGGACTGGGTACTCTCCCATATGGAGGAAAATTTGTTAACCAGAGATTCCGCAGCCGGATTGTCCACTGAGGTGGAGACGGGAAATGGGATCCGAGGATGCTGACCGAAGACTACAAAAAACGG
This sequence comes from Oophaga sylvatica, assembly GCA_033576555.1. Classification (NCBI taxonomy): domain Eukaryota; kingdom Metazoa; phylum Chordata; class Amphibia; order Anura; family Dendrobatidae; genus Oophaga; species Oophaga sylvatica. Next base: position 108,041 of record JARQOD010001022.1, on the reverse strand, counting down.
GGATTTGGAGGAAGATTCGCTCTCGTGATTGTTGTGGAAAATTCGGCCCATGGCAGAAGATCCACCCAGTCAGAATGGTGGGCATTAACGAAGTGCCGGAGGTAACTGGTCAGTTTCTGATTGATCCGCTCCACTTGACCATTGGACTGCGGGTGGTAAGCGGAGGAGAAGTCCAGGGTGACGTCTAACAATTTACAAGTGGCTCTCCAGAAACGTGAGGTGAACTGTACCCCTCGATCCGACACGATGTGACGGGGCAGGCCATGAAGACGGAAGATGTGGCGGATAAAGTCTTTAGCCAGCTCGGGTGCAGACGGGAGGCCTGGCAGGGGAATAAAGTGAGCTGTGATGAGTGCTGTGCTGGAATTGCTGTCCTCATCTTTTTTTTTGTACTGCTGAAAGCCCACAAAGCAAAGCCCCCCTCCTTCTCTCTGCAGCTCTCATACTTCTCACCAACCCCCCCCAGCCTGCACTCAGGCAGTGTAATGTGAGCTGCCAGTGCTGGAAGTTTTCCCGCTTCACCGCAGGGGTCCCCCATTGTCAGCACATGTGCTGCTCCTACACTAGCAGCCATTTTGGAGACTGCATTCTGTTTTGGTTAATAACACGGTGGGAGCGTCCGCTAGAAACACGAAAGTACTGTTGTGAAACATGCGCCTGACAGGCAACGGTCCCGTGGTACTGGTAAACCCGTAACTCCAACAGAACCCGAGAAATGGAATTCTCGGATGCCCTATAAACTAGCCCACCCGCGTGTGGGCTCATTTGAACCGTCATTTCAAAGTAAGATCATTGATAGGTCTGCCATTCTTCTGCGAGGTTCTCAGGATGAGTTATGCTCCTGATAATCTTTCAGAACTCCAACCATACCTTTCAGCAAGAGGAGGACCCTGGTAACTCCACCCCGTTTATGAGGTCACGGCCATAGGTCTATAAGGCAGGGGCCAGGTATTCTGCCTCAGATCTGCCCTGGACACCAGACTTATAGCAGCAATGAGATGCATTGTGATGTCTCCCCTCCCCCGACCGCATGGCTTGCCTACTATGATCTAAGAACTGTAAGTTGATCTTCCTTATGTTAACCCCTTTTATTTTCTAATTGTCTTGTACATAACTATATTGCCTCAGCTTGTTACATCGTTTTATATTGTATAAGCACTGCCTGTCTTTTTAGGAATAAACCTATAAATTTATTAGTTTGTTTCTCCTGCTCTATAAACGAATTTGCACGTGCCTGAAGCACTACGCTACTGTTTTGGGGTTGCTACGGACCCTCTTGATAAATTGTTCATCAAAAGCCGTAGCTGGTGGCAGCTAAAAGGAAGGGGTGTAAAGTGTTAATCTATTGGGTGATGCTGGCAGTGACGGAGCGGGGTTTACAAGTGTATTACCCGGCTGCGGCTCGGAGTAATTATAATTCCCTCACTGCAGCGTGCCCAATAGCCAGCACACATCCAAGTGACCCGACTGATTATCCTAGGTGCAGTTCCCTGACTGACCTGAGGGTAAGGGGGGCGCCAGAGAGCTGCAAGTTCCCAAGTGGAAGTGGGATAATTATAAATCTCTGCAGTTTACTGGGTCGGACGGCAGCAGCCGTCGTTTGTGTGCACCGTTTCATCACATATTGGTGGCAGCGGTGGGATTATAGAGCATTAGTGATCTGGTTTGAGCAATCATTCCATTCACTAAAAAACTTGCACGGTTCTTCAGCGACCCTGCAACTAAAGTTTTGGAGAACAGACTCAGTGTTTATTAGTCCTGAGACAATTGTGTGTACTTGCGGTTACCCCCCTTCTCTTTGTTTTTCTATCCTATCTTTTATTTGGCAACCATGGCTACGAGGGGATTCGACTGGTATAATCGGAGTAGCAGGAAACTCTTCTAGCCATATGCGAGTGGAGGCAGATTGTCCCCATGGACCAAACCAAGGCCGCAGTGATCCAGGCCCTGATGGCACGGGACCATGCTCAGAGCGAGGAGGGCGCAGGAGCCGGCCCAAGCCAAGGTGGTGCCGCAGGAGCAGAGGCCCAACCCCCGACTGCTTACACCCAGGGCGGGATGGACCCTTACCTGCAGGCGGCCCTGGAGGGACTCTCCACTGACGACCATGAAGAACGCCTGAAGCTGATCCAGAAAGCTCAAGAGAGAGCCGACCAGCGAGAGGCCAACCAGCGAGAGGCCGAGAGAGCCCAGCGAGAGGCCGAGAGGGCCGAGCGGGAGGCTGAGAGAGCCGAGCGGGAGGCTGAGAGAGCCGAGCGGGAAGCTCAGAGAGCCCATGAACTGGAGCTGCTCAGACAAGGGGCAATGCCCTCCACAGCCCAGAGCAGTGTGCCCAGCAGCGCTCAGAGTCCCAAGCCCCGGCCGGAGCACTTTCCCGTGATGGAAAAGGACGGAGACTTGGACACTTTTCTGCGGGCCTTTAAGAAAGTCTGCAGACAGTACCGGCTGCCTGACAACCAATGGGCCAGGTACTTGACTCCCGGGCTAAAGGGCAAAGCTCTGGAGGCGTTTGCTTCACTCACGCCGGATCAAGATGACAACTATCAGGCCATCAAGCAGGCCCTGATCGCCAAGTACCAGCTAACCCCTGAGGTATACCGAAAGAAGTTCCGGAACCTCCAACGTGGCCCACACGACAGTTATAGCGATGTGGTGCAAGGACTCAGGAACCACTTTGACCAGTGGATCCAGGGACTGTCAGTTGACACCTTTGAGAACCTGAGGGACCTGATGATCAAAGACCAGTTCCTGCATCTGTGCCCAGCTGAGGTCCGACAGTTCATCCTGGACCGAGAACCGGAGGACGCGGTCAGAACAGCACGGATCGCCGACAGCTATGAGGCCAACCGGAAAACCGAGGTGCGGAAGCCCGTCACCACCCGCTGGGGAGGGGGTAAGCCTGCAACCAACCCCAGTGCCCCTGCCAGCCGTCCCTCTGGAGGCACTATCCCCTTTGCCAGCGCCAGGCCTACATCAGACCCCCGCCAGTGTTTCTCCTGTAAAAGGACTGGACACATCAGCGCCACCTGTCCGGAGAGGCAGAAGAACCCCCCAGCCAAGGCCTCCGGGCCCAACGCCTCTGTTCTTTTGGTGGGTGGTGTGGTGGGGAGGGTTGATGACAACGTGCAGCCTACAAGTATTCAAGCAGCTGACAGCACTCGGGAGTTAGCACGGATGCACGTTCAGGCGTTCAAGGATCCAAATGAACAACAGTCCAACGAAAAAATAGGAACAGCATCCAATCCAGGTGAAGTATAACAAGTCTTTATTCAGCCACCATAAAATACGACGTTTCGGCCATACTTGATAAAGGCCTGAAAATGGCCGAAACGTCGTATTTTATGGTGGCTGAATAAAGACTTGTTATACTTCACCTGGATTGGATGCTGTTCCTATTTTTTCGTGTGACAACGTGCAGCCTGTCCGAGTGGGCGCCCGTCTTGCTACCGGCCTCAAGGACACCGGGGCTGAACGAACCCTCATCCGACCCGAACTGGCGGCCCCTGAAGAGTTGATTCCGGGGAAAACCTTAACTGTCACAGGGATTGGGGGCGTCCACTACCCCTTGCCGATAGCCCGAGTTTTCATTGACTGGGGTGCCGGGAGCGGGGTGAAGGAAGTGGGGGTGTCCGAAAACCTGCCCACTGATGTTTTATTGGGGACTGATCTGGGGAGGATGGTGGCGTACTATGTCCCTGACACCCTTCCCAATCTGATGATAAGGTTAACGTTAACCATGATGTTGATGTTGATGATGATGGGAAACTGATTGTGTTACCTGCTAATGCTTTGCGAAGTGATGATGCAACTGATAACCTTTCTTTCCCTAGGACTGATGTTGATAGTGATGTATCTGTGCCATCTGAATCTGTTAACCCTTGCTCTGAAGTGATAGATGTGTCCACAGGTACAGGAGCGTTCAGTCCCGTCGCTCTGCGGAGTGAGACGGTTGAGGAACCCCTAGCAGGAGCAAGCGACAGTGCTCAAGGAAATGGGGAGGTGCATGGGAACCGGGAGGAAGGTGACGCCATGACACTGACCAGTGCCACCGAGGAAGGTAACTGGCCCATAAGTAGCACTGCTCCTGATGTGTTGGGGGTGGATGGGGAGGTAGAGCCCATAGCAGCGCAGGCTGATGGGTCTATAGAAATCCCCGGGGAGACTGCATATGTAGCTGCTGTCACCCGCAGTCAGAGTGCCCGGATCGCAGGTAGCGCCCTGCCATCTGGACCCTCCTCCGCTACAGGAGAGACTGAACCAGAGGTGGACCCAGAGCCGGTCCCAGAGGGTCCCAGTGAGGAAGGAACCCTGACGTCACTTCTGGCTGCCTCCAGCCAGGAGTTCCAGGCCGCTCTGCACTCAGATGCGAGCCTGGAGAACTTGAGGCACCTCGCCGAGACGCCCACCTCCGTGACTGATAAGGAGAGGGTGTTCTGGGAACGAGGAAGGTTGTATCGGGAGACAGTACCCGGAGATTCCCAAAAGGAGTGGTTGAGGGAAAAACAGATGGTCGTCCCGCACCAGTTCCGAGGTGAGTTGTTGAGGATTGCCCATGAGATTCCACTCGCTGGACACTTGGGGATCAGCAAAACTAAGGCACGGCTGTCTCAACACTTCTATTGGCCCAAGATGGGGACAGATGTGACTAACTACTGCCGCTCCTGTATCACCTGTCAAAGAGTGGGGAAGGCGGGGCCTGCTCTTAAGGCTCCCCTGATCCCATTGCCAGTGATAGAGGAGCCTTTCCAGAGGATCGCGGTGGACATTGTGGGCCCGCTGGCCGTCCCCAGCAGCTCTGGAAAGCAATACATCCTTACTGTGGTAGACTACGCTACCCGGTACCCGGAGGCAGTAGCTCTGTCCTCAACTAGGGCAGATAAGGTGGCGGATGCACTGGTGACCATCTTTTCACGGGTAGGATTTCCCAGGGAGATGCTTACCGATCAAGGGACCCAATTTATGTCTCGCCTAATGAAGGCTCTCTGCAGCAAAATGCAGGTGACGCGTATGGTATCGAGTGCGTATCACCCACAGACCAATGGTTTGTGTGAGCGCTTTAACGGTACCCTCAAACAGATGCTCCGCATGCTGGTTGAGACCCAGGGACGCGATTGGGAGCGGTACCTCCCACACCTGCTATTTGCCTACAGAGAAGTCCCGCAGGCCTCGACGGGGTTCTCCCCCTTCGAGCTCCTGTATGGTAGGCGAGTCCGGGGACCCCTTGGGTTGATAAGAGAATCCTGGGAAGATGAGCCAAACCCCACGGAAGTGTACATCGTGGATTATGTCATGCGCTTCCGCGACAAGATGCAGACCTTGACGCAGTTGGTGCATGACAACATGACGCAGGCTCAGGCTGACCAGAAGCACTGGTACGACCAGAATGCCCGGGAGCGGACCTACCAGGTGGGTCAAAAGGTGTGGGTGCTGGTCCCCGTACCAAAGGATAAGCTTCAGGCAGCCTGGGAAGGCCCGTACGTCGTGCACCAACAGCTCAACCCAGCCACCTACGTGGTCACGCTTGACCACACTCGGGGTAGGAGCAAGGCCTTTCACGTCAACATGATGAAGGCCCATCACGAACGTGAAGCCTGCGTCCTACCGGTCTGCAATCTGCCCGAGGACGGGGAAGAGGATCCCCTCCTAGACATGCTGGCCCAAGCTAATGCCAATGGGTCCATTGAGGACATGGAGGTAAATGCCTCGCTAACCGCCTCCCAGCGGTTGCAGTTGCTGACCACTCTGGAATCCTTTCGGGCCGTGTTCCCTAACCGACCCGGAAGGACCAAGTTGGCAGTCCATGAGGTGGACACCGGGAATCACGCCCCGTTACGGCGGACACCTTATCGGATCTCTGAGGAGGTGCAGCAGATTATGCGCCAGGAGATCCATGAGATGTTGCAGCTGGGGGTGATCCGGCCGTCCAAAAGCGCGTGGGCCTCACCTGTAGTTCTCGTGCCCAAAAAGGATCGGACCACCCGTTTCTGCGTGGACTACAGGGGGCTCAACGCCATCACTACCTCTGATGCGCACCCAATGCCACGCATCGAGGATCTGCTGGAGCGGTTGGCGAATGCCAAGTACATATCCATCATGGATTTAAGCCGGGGATACTGGCAGATTCCCCTGAGCCCTGCGGCGCAGGAGAAATCCGCCTTTATCACCCCTTTTGGACTGTACGAGTCCACGGTCATGCCTTTCGGCATGAAGAATGCCCCTGCCACTTTTCAGCGGATGGTCAACCACCTGCTTCAGGGACTGGAGGAGTACGCTGTGGCGTACCTGGACGACATTGCCGTCTTCAGTTCCACCTGGGAGGAACACCTTCAGCATCTCCAGGAGGTGCTCAAGCGTATTCACCAGGCAGGTCTGACCATCAAGCCGGGAAAATGCCAGATGGGCATGAGGGAGGTCCACTACCTGGGCACCGGGTAGGTGGGGGTTCCATGAGTCCAGAGCCCGAGAAAGTGGACGCGATCGTGTCCTGGCCCACCCCCAGGACCAAAAAGCAGGTGAAGTCCTTCCTGGGCACTGCAGGGTACTATAGGCGTTTCGTACCGAACTATAGCGCCATTGCAAAACCCTTGACGGACCTCACCAAGGGCGGTCTACTCCAAACAGTCAGCTGGACAGATGGCTGTGAGGCGGCATTCCGAGCTTTGAAAACAGCCCTGTGCAGCTCTCCAGTGTTGAGAGCCGTCGACAGCAGTCGGCCCTTCCTGGTACAGACTGACGCCAGCGAATTTGGCCTCGGTGCTGTACTCAGCCAGGTTGATTCGGGGAACCAGGAGCACCCCGTGTTGTACCTGAGCCGGAAACTTCTGCCAAGGGAAATGGCATACTCCACCATCGAGAAGGAGTGCCTGGCCATGGTCTGGGCACTGCAACGTTTGCAGCCCTACCTGTACGGGCGCACCTTCAAGGTGGTCACCGACCACAACCCTCTGAGCTGGCTGCACACAGTGTCCGGAACCAATGGTAGGTTGCTACGCTGGAGCCTTGCCCTGCAGCAGTATGATTTTGCCGTACAACACATGAAAGGCAGCGATCATGGGAATGCTGATGGGTTATCACGACGTGGCGAACCCGCTGAGGTGCGCATGTCGGATTACCGACAGGTCATGCCTCCGTAGCGCCCTCTAAGGGGGGAGGTGTGATGAGTGCTGTGCTGGAATTGCTGTCCTCATCTTTTTTTTTGTACTGCTGAAAGCCCACAAAGCAAAGCCCCCCTCCTTCTCTCTGCAGCTCTCATACTTCTCACCAACCCCCCCAGCCTGCACTCAGGCAGTGTAATGTGAGCTGCCAGTGCTGGAAGTTTTCCCGCTTCACCGCAGGGGTCCCCCATTGTCAGCACATGTGCTGCTCCTACACTAGCAGCCATTTTGGAGACTGCATTCTGTTTTGGTTAATAATACGGTGGGAGCGTCCGCTAGAAACACGAAAGTACTGTTGTGAAACATGCGCCTGACAGGCAACGGTCCCGTGGTACTGGTAAACCCGTAACTCCAACAGAACCCGAGAAATGGAATTCTCGGATGCCCTATAAACTAGCCCACCCGCGTGTGGGCTCATTTGAACCGTCATTTCAAAGTAAGATCATTGATAGGTCTGCCATTCTTCTGCGAGGTTCTCAGGATGAGTTATGCTCCTGATAATCTTTCAGAACTCCAACCATACCTTTCAGCAAGAGAGGACCCTGGTAACTCCACCCCGTTTATGAGGTCACGGCCACAGGTCTATAAGGCAGGGGCCAGGTATTCTGCCTCAGATCTGCCCTGGACACCAGACTTATAGCAGCTCTGTGATGCATTGTGATGTCTCCCCTCCACCGACCGCATGGCTTGCCTACTATGATCTAAGAACTGTAAGTTGATCTTCCTTATGTTAACCCCTTTTATTTTCTAATTGTCTTGTACATAACTATATTGCCTCAGCTTGTTACATTGTTTTATATTGTATAAGCACTGCCTGTCTTTTTAGGAATAAACCTATAAATTTATTAGTTTGTTTCTCCTGCTCTATAAACGAATTTGCACGTGCCTGAAGCACTACGCTACTGTTTTGGGGTTGCTACGGACCCTCTTGATAAATTGTTCATCAAAAGCCGTAGCTGGTGGCAGCTAAAAGGAAGGGGTGTAAAGTGTTAATCTATTGGGTGACGCTGGCAGTGACGGAGCGGGGTTTACAAGTGTATTACCCGGCTGCGGCTCGGAGTAATTATAATTCCCTCACTGCAGCGTGCCCAATAGCCAGCACACATCCAAGTGACCCGTCTGGCGACTGATTATCCTAGGTGCAGTTCCCTGACTGACCTGAGGGTAAGGGGGGGCGCCAGAGAGCTGCAAGTTCCTAAGTGGAAGTGGGATAATTATAAATCCCTGCAGTTTACCGGGTCGGACGGCAGCAGCCGTCGTGTGTGTGCACCGTTTCATCACATGAGCCATCTTGGAAAAGGGTCAGCGACCACCCAAATGACCGTACAACCAGCAGAGACGGGGAGGTCAGTTATGAAGTCCATGGCTATATGCTGCCAGGGGGCAGCGGGTACAGGAAGCGGAAGAAGGCGACCGGCAGGCAGGTGTCTCGGAACTTTGTTGCGGGCACAGGAGGCACAGGCAGCCACAAAGTCTATCACGTCCTTGTGCAGGGTAGGCCACCAATAATGTCGGGAAATAAGCTGGAGGGACTTTCTCTGACCGGCGTGGCCAGCCAGTTTAGACGAATGACCCCAGTGTAGGATCTTCTCCCGGTCGGGTACCGATACGAACGTCTTACCGGGAGGGAGACGGTTTAGACTCACGGGAGCCACCTGCATGACTCTGGCGGGATCGATGATATGTTTAGGTTCCTCCTCAAGATCCGACACCAGGAAGGATCGAGACAAGGCGTCTGCCTTGATGTTCTTGTCAGCCGGGCGAAAATGTAGAACAAAATCAAAGCGAGCAAAAAACAAGGACCACCGGGCTTGGCGCGGGTTAAGTCTCTGGGCATGCTGGAGGTAAGCCAAGTTTTTGTGGTCAGTGTAAATAATTACTGGATGAAGAGCCCCCTCGAGTAGGTAACGCCACTCCTCCAATGCCAGCTTGATGGCCAATAACTCTCGGTCTCCTATGGAATAATTGCGCTCAGAAGAGGAGAAGAGTTTGGAGAAGAAGCCGCAAGTTACCATCCTCCCGGACGATGATTTTTGAGTAAGTACCGCTCCGGCTCCAAAGGAGGAAGCGTCAACCTCCAGGAAGAACTGCTTGTTGCCGTCCGGGCGATGCAGCACTGAGGCGGAAGAGAAGGCCTGTTTTAAGGAAAGAAAGGCCTCCTCTGCTTCGGGCGTCCACTCTTTGGGTTAGTGCCCTTACGGGTGAGTGCGGAAATTGGGGCAGTCCGGGAAGAGAAGTGCGGTATGAAGAGGCGGTAATAGTTAGCGAAGCCCAGGAACCGCTGAATGGCCTTCAATCCCTCCGGTCGGGGCCATTTCTCAATGGCAGACAGTTTCTCTGGATCCATTCGTAGGCCGGTCTGAGAAATAATGTAGCCCAAAAACGGAAGCGAGGTCTGCTCAAAGAGGCACTTCTCATATTTAGCGAAGAGGTGATTCTGCCGGAGCCTGAGCAGAACCTGACGAACGTCCCTCCGGTGAGTCTGGAGATCCGGAGAGAAGACCAAGATGTCGTCCAGGTACACCACTACGCAGGAGTAGAGAAGGTCCCGGAAGATGTCATTGACCAACTCTTGAAAGACGGCGGGAGCATTACAGAGACCGAAGGGCATCACTAGATATTCGTAGTGGCCGTCCCGGGTATTGAAGGCAGTCTTCCATTCATCCCCTTGATGGATACGGACCAGGTTGTACGCCCCACGGAGTTCCAGTTTGGTGAAGATTCTAGCCCCCCGCAGACGATCGAATAATTCTGGAATGAGCGGAAGGGGATACTTATTCTTCACTGTGATCTGGTTAAGGCCTCTATAGTCTATACAGGGACGGAGAGAGCCATCCTTCTTCTTTACGAAAAAGAAGCCTGCTCCCGCCGGGGAGGTAGATTTCCGGATGAAACCCCTGGCCAAATTCTCCTTGATATATTCGGACATCGACCGGGTCTCAGCAGCGGACAATGGGTAGATACGCCCACGGGGAGGCGTAGTACCGGGTAACAGGTCGATAGGACAATCGTATGGTCTGTGAGGAGGTAATGTCTCTGCCTCCTTTTTATTAAAGACATCAGCAAATGACCAATAGGGAATCGGAAGTCCAGGTAGATTAGTTGGGGTAGGAGAAGGACAGACAGGATGAACAGGAACCAAACACGTCTTATGACAATCCTGTCCCCAGCGAAGAACCTCTCCGGTCTGCCAGTCGAGCACGGGTGCATGTCTCTGGAGCCAAGGTAGACCTAATAAGAGAGCGTGAGAGAGTCCAGGCAGAACATGAAAAGAGATGCTCTCAGAATGCAGCATTCCCACCTGCAGAGTTAGGGATTCAGTGATGAATTGGATGGGGCGTCTTAAGAGACCCCCATCCACAGCAGCGACTGATAATGGTGCAGCCAGAGGTTTGGTGGGAATGCGGTATTTTTCTACCAGGGACTGTGAAATGAGATTCCCGGCTGCTCCAGAGTCAAGTTGGGCTAGTTCGAAATAACGGTTCTCCCCGCAGAGAATTGAGACTGACAGCAGCAGAGATGGAGAGGATTTATCTTTGTCTAGGTCGACCTCTCTGAGCGAACCTAGACACAGGCGTTTCCCGACCTCTCCGGACAAGTACGGATCCGGTGCTCCTTACTGCCACAGTAGAAGCAACTCCCCTCGGCACGGCGTAAGTCCTGACGGGTTTTGACCATCTTGGTCTGGTCAACCTGCATACGCTCAGGAGCGTGTAATTGGAGAGAAACGGAGGGAGTGACGGGTTTCTGAAACGTAGGAGCTAGACGTGGAAACCTCCTCTCACGGGTAACCTCTTTGGCCCGCTCCTGGAACCGTAGGTCAATCCGGGTGGCAAGAGTTATTAGGTCATCGAGAGTGGTAGGAATGTCCCGACCGGCGAGTTCATCTTTAATACGACCGGACAGACCCTCCCAGAAGACGGATACCAGAGCGTCGTTATCCCAGGCCAGCTCCGAGGCGAGGGTACGGAACCGTATGGCATATTGGCCCACGGTGAGACTTCCCTGACGGAGGCGCAGCAGAGATGATGCGGATGAGATCTTCCGTCCGGGTTCGTCGAAGACTTTCCGGAAAGCCGCGAGAAAGGCAGACAGGTCGGACACCAGGGGGTCTCCCTCTCCCAAAGAGGATTTAGCCAGGCCAGGGCCTCCCCGGAGAGATGGGACATGATGAAGGCAATTTTGGCCCGGTCAGAGTTAAACTGGTGGGAGAGGAGTTCAAAGTGCAGGGTGCACTGATTAATGAAACCCCGAGCCTGAGCGGGGTCGCCTCCGAAGCGAGGAGGTGCAGAAAGCCGGGGTCCGGGACAGGAAACCATGGAATTGGGGAGCTGCGGAGCTGCCGGATTGCGAGTCATGGCACCAGCGGTGGTTGCTGGTGGAGCAGTCAGAGTGTCGAGGCGAGAATTGGCATTCCGCAGGTGACCCAGGATGGACTCCTGTTGGGACCTCTGACGGGACAGTTCATGACACAGGTCCGAAATCGAGGGAGTTTGGGTGCCACCGGGTTCCATGGCCCGAGCAAACTGTAACGGGTCAGGGAGGCGGAACCTCTGAGCTACTATACAAGGGGGCGGTCCTTGTAAGGGAGCGGGTGGCGACCAGGGTAGACGGGCAGGCAGTCACAGCAGGTAACTGGGAAAGTCTCTGGATGAACGGGCAGGAGATCACGGCAAGTGACCGGGGCAGTCTCTGGATGAGCGGGCAGGAGGTCACGGCAAGTGACCGGGGCAGTCTCTGGACGAGCGGGCAGGAGATCACGGCAAGTGACCGGGGCAGTCTCTGGATGAGGTAGGTACGACCTGTGATGGCTGAGCCTCCCGGTAGGCTAGCAGGCAGATAGCAGATGAGCGCTCCCAGGTGAGCGGGCGAGAGTCTCTGGATTAGCAGGCGGTCACGGCACGTGACGGCAGAACCTCCAGGTAGGTTAGCAGGCAGGCAACAGAGGAGCGCTCCCAGGTGAGCGGGCAGGCTGGTCCACAGACAGACTGGCAGGCGATGGCGGGCAGACTGTCGGACAGTGGAGCATCCAGGTGGGCTAGCAGGCAGGTAACAGGTGAGCGCTCCCAGGTGAGCGGGCAGGCTGGTCCATAGACCGACTGGCAGGTGATGATAGGCAGACTGTCGAACCACAGGCTAGCAAGCAGTAAAGCGGAATATCAGGCAGGAACAGACAGCAAACTGGCAGGAATCTGGCAGGTAACTGGTAATGGACCCTGAGGACTGAAGCAGAGTAGTGAACAGTGCAACAACATTGCTCGGGCACCTCCATTTTGGAGGAAGTGCCTTATATAGGTGAAGTCCTCCGGCCATTGGCCGGGGACTCCTTAGGACGGCGCGCGTGGCCCCTTTAAGAGGGGGGGTACGCGCGCTGCGCGCCCTAAGCACAGTGGCCGGGAAGGAGAGCGCCACCAGCAGAGCGGGAGGAGGACGCCGGGCTCGGAGCAGAGGGGTGAGGGGAACAGCGTCCCTGCCTGGCAGAGGGCAGGGACGCCGGCGCTACACAATCCAGGCAGCTTGTGGTACAAAGCTCAACTGTAAGTACAGTGCCCACAGTACAGCATTATGGAGATCGCATTAAAACCTCCTCAGAGACTAGACATCATGTCCTCAAATCTATCGCAGACCTGGAGACATTGGAAGGAGGAGTTTACTCTGTATGTGGATCTTACAGTAGACACCAATGATCAGAAGCGTAAGGTGAAGCTCTTCTACTATCTGATTGGAGAAAAAGGCAGAGAACTTGCTCAGACCCTGATCCAGGATGGTACGGACAGTCTGGCAGACATTGTACAGGCATTTGATAAGCACTGTGACCCCAAGAAGAATGAGACAGTGGAAAGATTTAAGTTTTTCACCAGAAATCAGGAGATGGGAGAGAATATAGACGCATATGTGACTGAGCTGAAAAGACTGGCAGCAACATGCAGCTTTGGAGAGATCAGAGATTCTCTTATCAGAGATAGAATAGTGTGCAGCATCAGAGAGCCACAGCTAAGAGAGAGACTGCTGAGAGAGGGGGAGTTAACCCTAGAGAAATGCATGCAAATAAGCAGAGCTGCAGAGCTAACAAGAGACAGCCTGAAGATGATGGCAGACACCACTGAGGAGCCAGTACATGCAGTAACCATGAGAGTAAAAGCAGAGCACCCAGCGAGAACAGTCCAATGCAGATACTGTGGCAGAAGACATGAGAGAGACAAAGAGAAGTGTCCAGCATATGGACAAAGCTGCAGGACCTGTGGTAAGATGAATCATTTCTCAGCTCTCTTCAGACTTAAGCCCTTTAAAAAGCACAGAGAAATTCACAGTGTGACACAGGACAATGACAGTGACAGTGCAGAAGATATTACATGGATACAGCTACAGTCTGCAACAGAGAATGTCAATACAGTCAGACAGCCAGAACCTAAAGATACAAGACAACTGTTTGCAACTCTTTTATTAAATGACAAACCCATTAGATTTCAGTTGGACTGTGGAGCAAGTTGCAATGTCATACCGGAGGATCTACTAAATGAACAGGTGTCCATTGAACCTACTGATAAGGTACTTATGATGTACAACAAAACGATACTGAAACCTCTTGGGACATGCAAACTGAAGGTTAGTAACCCATGCAACAGAAAGAGTTATAGAGCCCAATTTACAGTGCTGCAGGGTGGTGACCACATACCGTTACTAGGTATAAAAGCAGTTCAGGCAATGGACTTAATAAAGGTACAATTCCATAACATTATGTCTGTGGAAGTCAAACAGAGTATGAAGGATATCCCAAAAGCAGACAGCAATCTAGATTTACAGATTATAAAAACACAGTATGCGGATGTATTTGAGGGTGATGGATGTTTTGAGGAAAACACAAACTGGAAATTGATAACACAGTACAACCTACCAAATTACCGACAAGAAAAGTGCCTGTAGTGCTACTTCAGCCATTGAAAGAAGAACTACAGGATTTAGAAAAGCGAGGCATGATAGAAGTCGTCCATCAGAGCACAGACTGGATAAGTAGTTTGGTCATAGTGCAGAAACCATCAGGAAAACTAAGAATTTGTATAGATCCCAAACCACTCAACAAAGCTCTAAAAAGGAATCACTATCCGATGCCTACAATAGAGGATGTGCTACCAGATTTACCAAAGGCAAAAATATTTTCAGTTTGTGACGTAAAAAATGGATTTTAGCATGTGGAACTGGATGAAGAATCCAGTTTATTGACAACGTTTTCTTCTCCATTTGGTCGCCGTAAATGGCTGAGAATGCCCATGAGACTGACACCAGCTCCAGAGATATTTCAGCAGAAGTTGATGCAAGCTTTGGAAGGACTCCCAGGGTAAAGACGATAGCAGATGATATATTAATAGTGGGAGAAGGTGACGATATGCAATCTGCAATAAAGAATCACGATACAAGGATGCTACAATTTTTAGATAGGTGTAGAGAAAAAAGGATAAAGTTGAACTTGGAAAAGTTGAAACTGAAAATGACGGAAGTGCCATATATAGGACATCTTCTAACCTCAAATGGAGTGAAAGTGGATCCAGAAAAGGTGAAGGCGATACAAGAGATGCCTACCCCAACAGATGTGTGTGGAGTACAACGATTTTTGGGCATGGTGAATTATCTGTCCAAGTTTTGCAAGAATCTATCAGACATGTGTGAGCCAATGAGACAGCTAACTCACAAAGATGTGTTGTGGGAATGGACAGAAGCACAGGAGACGGCTTTCCAATCAGTAAAGACAGCCATTGCAGACACAGCAACCTTAAAATATTTTGATCCACAGTTAGAGGTGGTAGTCCAATGTGATGCATCAGAAAAAGGCCTAGGTGCCACATTAATGCAAGAGCGGCAACCAATCACATTTGCAAGCAAAGCGCTAACACCGACAGAGCAGGGATATGCCCAAATCGAAAAGGAGTTACTAGCTGTGGTGTTTGGAATGGAAAGGTTTCATCAGTACACATACGGTCGACAGGTAACAGTACAGTCCGATCACAAACCGTTGGAGAGCATTACAAAAAAACCTCTACTAAATGCACCAAAGAGACTGCAGCGCATGCTTCTGCGACTTCAAAAATATGATTATGAAATTGGATATTGTCCAGGAAAAGACTTGTTGATTGCAGATACTCTAAGCAGAGCGTACTTACCCAACTCAGAGGATAAAGGACAAGAAATGGACAACATCAATGTGTGATTATCTTGCAGTATCTAAAGATAAACTGAAACAAATACAGACCTTCACAGAAAAAGATAAAACACTACAGATATTAAAAACTGTGATCCTGCAGGGCTGGCCAAAATATAAGCAGCATGCTCCAAAGGAAGTTGCTCCATTCTTCCATATACGAGATGAACTGTCAGTACACCAAGGAATCATCATAAAGGGAGAAAGGGCAGTGATACCGGAGACTCTGAGAAGAGACATACTACAGAAATTACACTCGTCCCACTTGGGCATTGAAGGATGTTTGCGGCGAGCAAGAGAATCAGTTTATTGGCCGGGTATGAACGATCACATAAAAAGTTACATAGCACAATGTGAGATATGTGCGTCCGGCGGGGATAAACAACCGAAAGAGCCATTGCCACCGCATGCCGTTCCAAATAGACCATGGTCAAAATAGGAATAGATTTGTTCACATTGGAGGAAAGAGAATAACTGGTTACTGTGGACTATTTTTCTAATTTTTGGGAAGTGGACTATTTGAAGGGTACAAGAACAAGAACAGTTATTAAAAAACTCAAGGCTCATTTTGCCAGATATGGGATTCCAGAGATTGTTTTTACTGATAATGCCGCTCAATTTAGGTCAGAAGAGTTCAAGGAGTTCAGCAAGTTATGGGAATTTGAACACAATACATCATCTCCTGGATATCCTCAAAGCAATGGCAAAGCGGAATCAGCGGTGAAAACAGCAAAGAAGTTGATTAAGAGAGCGAAACAGGCAGGGACAGATGTATATCTATCTATACTGGACCACAGAAACACACCTTCCCAAGGTCTAGACAGCAGCCCAGCACAGAGGCTTCTGAGTAAACGGACAAGGACACTCATACCAACAGCTAGTCGTCTTCTGAAGCCAAATCTGGTGAGGGGAATGAGGTCAAAACTAAAGAAAAATCAGGATAGACAAGCGTTCTATTATAATCAGTCGGCAAAAGATCTACCAGAACTGAGACAAAATGACAACATCAGGATGCAGCCGAGCAAATATGACAAACAATGGAGAAAAGCAAAGGTGCTCCAGAAACTAGGACCTAGATCCTACGAGATTATGACAGAGGAGGGAAGAAAACTAAGGAGAAATCGGAGACATCTGAGGAAAACGCAAGAAGGATCTGATACATGGTCATATGAACAGTATCCTCATATCCAAGATGAGGAAACAGCAAGTCTAAGCAGAGAGGCTACAGGGATGGCCCAGGTTCAGTGTGGAGATTCCGGTCAGAGACAGGCAATACCAGATGCGGTAACGCCCGAATCAAGAGAACCACCGAATAGTGGCAGTAACGCATCGTATGTTACTAGATCGGGCAGAATGATCACAAAGCCAGCACACCTCAAGGACTATATATACAACCAAGTATTTTAAAGTATCTTAATAGCATGATGCTTTCCAGTTATGTTTATGTCACCAATATCTTGAATACTGAAATGTTCACATGTATGTTAGTTATATTAGCTTAGTTATTTCTTCAGTTAAAAGACAAAGGATGTAGCAATATGTTATATGCTGAGCCGCCTCTAGGGGTCTCACTACCTGGATGTATTCAGAGGATAGAAAGGAGGGACTCGTTGGTAAGAGCATGAGACAGGAAGCATTCATGTAATGTGGCTGAGAGAACCTGCACACAATAAAAGTAACCCGTTACCACAATCGTGTCAGAGGCATAAACAAGAAACAGAACACCCCCGCAATCTGTGGTGTCTTGAAGAGGGCGTTGTACACAGGAGATGTCCCCACAATCTGTGTGTCCTGAAGAGGACGCTGTACACAGGAGATGTCCCACAATCTGTGGTGTCCTGAAGAGACGCTGTACACAGGAGATGTCCCCGCAATCTGTGGTGACCTGAAGAGGACGCTGTACACAGGAGATGTCCCCGCAATCTGTGGTGTCCTGAAGAGGACGCTGTACACAGGAGATGTCCCCGCAATCTGTGGTGACCTGAAGAGGGCGCTGTACACAGGAGATGTCCCCGCAATCTGTGGTGACCTGAAGAGGGCGCTGTACACAGGAGATGTCCCCGCAATCTGTGGTGTCCTGAAGAGGGCGCTGTACACAGGAGATGTCCCCGCAATCTGTGGTGTGCTGAAGAGGGCGCTGTACACAGGAGATGTCCCCGCAATCTGTGGTGTCCTGAAGAGGCGCTGTACACAGGAGATGTCCCCGCAATCTGTGGTGACCTGAAGAGGGCGCTGTACACAGGAGATGTCCCCGCAATCTGTGGTGACCTGAAGAGAGCACTGTACACAGGAGATGTCCCCACAATCTGTGGTGTCCTGAAGACGACGCTGTACACAGGAGATGTCCCCGCAATCTGTGGTGACCTGAAGAGGACGCTGTACAGAGGAGATGTCCCCGCAATCTGTGGTGTCTTGAAGAGGGCGCTGTACACAGGAGATGTCCCCGCAATCTGTGGTGTCCTGAAGAGGACGCTGTACACAGGAGATGTTCCCGCAATCTGTGGTGTCCTGAAGAGGGCGCTGTACACAGGAGATGTCCCCGCAATCTGTGGTGTCTTGAAGAGGGCGCTGTACACAGGAGATGTCCCCACAATCTGTGGTGTCCTGAAGAGGACGCTGTACACAGGAGATGTCCCCGCAATCTGTGGTGACCTGAAGAGAGCACTGTACACAGGAGATGTCCCCACAATCTGTGGTGTCCTGAAGACGACGCTGTACACAGGAGATGTCCCCGCAATCTGTGGTGACCTGAAGAGGACGCTGTACAGAGGAGATGTCCCCGCAATCTGTGGTGTCTTGAAGA
Source organism: Oophaga sylvatica (assembly GCA_033576555.1). Taxonomy (NCBI): domain Eukaryota; kingdom Metazoa; phylum Chordata; class Amphibia; order Anura; family Dendrobatidae; genus Oophaga; species Oophaga sylvatica. The sequence continues at coordinate 89,890 of JARQOD010001022.1, read as the reverse complement.
GGGCGCTGTACACAGGAGATGTCCCCGCAATCTGTGGTGTCCTGAAGAGGACGCTGTACACAGGAGATGTTCCCGCAATCTGTGGCGTCCTGAAGAGGACGCTGTACACAGGAGATGTGCCCGCAATCTGTGGTGTCCTGAAGAGGACGCTGTACACAGGAGATGTCCCCGCAATCTGTGGTGACCTGAAGAGGACGCTGTACACAGGAGATGTCCCCGCAATCTGTGGTGTCCTGAAGAGGACGCTGTACACAGGAGATGTTCCCGCAATCTGTGGTGTCCTGAAGAGGACGCTGTACACAGGAGATGTGCCCGCAATCTGTGGTGTCCTGAAGAGGACGCTGTACACAGGAGATGTCCCCGCAATCTGTGGTGTCCTGAAGAGGACGCTGTACACAGGAGATGCCCCCGCAATCTGTGGTGTCCTGAAGAGGACGCTGTACACAGGAGATACCCCCGCAATCTGTGGTGTCTTGAAGAGGGCGTTGTACACAGGAGATGTCCCCACAATCTGTGGTGTCTTGAAGAGGGCGCTGTACACAGGAGATGTCCCCACAATCTGTGGTGTCCTGAAGAGGACGCTGTACACAGGAGATGTCCCCGCAATCTGTGGTGACCTGAAGAGGACGCTGTACACAGGAGATGTCCCCGCAATCTGTGGTGTCCTGAAGAGGACGCTGTACACAGGAGATGTCCCCGCAATCTGTGGTGACCTGAAGAGGGCGCTGTACACAGGAGATGTCCCCGCAATCTGTGGTGACCTGAAGAGGGCGCTGTACACAGGAGATGTCCCCGCAATCTGTGGTGTCCTGAAGAGGGCGCTGTACACAGGAGATGTCCCCGCAATCTGTGGTGTCCTGAAGAGGGCGCTGTACACAGGAGATGTCCCCGCAATCTGTGGTGTCCTGAAGAGGGCGCTGTACACAGGAGATGTCCCCGCAATCTGTGGTGACCTGAAGAGGGCGCTGTACACAGGAGATGTCCCCGCAATCTGTGGTGACCTGAAGAGAGCACTGTACACAGGAGATGTCCCCACAATCTGTGGTGTCCTGAAGACGACGCTGTACACAGGAGATGTCCCCGCAATCTGTGGTGACCTGAAGAGGACGCTGTACAGAGGAGATGTCCCCGCAATCTGTGGTGTCTTGAAGAGGGCGCTGTACACAGGAGATGTCCCCGCAATCTGTGGTGTCCTGAAGAGGGCGCTGTACACAGGAGATGTCCCCGCAATCTGTGGTGTCCTGAAGAGGACGCTGTACACAGGAGATGTTCCCGCAATCTGTGGTGTCCTGAAGAGGACGCTGTACACAGGAGATGTGCCCGCAATCTGTGGTGTCCTGAAGAGGACGCTGTACACAGGAGATGTCCCCGCAATCTGTGGTGACCTGAAGAGAGCACTGTACACAGGAGATGTCCCCACAATCTGTGGTGTCCTGAAGACGACGCTGTACACAGGAGATGTCCCCGCAATCTGTGGTGACCTGAAGAGGACGCTGTACAGAGGAGATGTCCCCGCAATCTGTGGTGTCTTGAAGAGGGCGCTGTACACAGGAGATGTCCCCGCAATCTGTGGTGTCCTGAAGAGGACGCTGTACACAGGAGATGTTCCCGCAATCTGTGGTGACCTGAAGAAGATGCCGTACACAGGAGATGCCCCCGCAATCTGTGGTGACCTGAAGAGGACGCTGTACACAGGAGATGTCCCCGCAATCTGTGGTGACCTGAAGAGGGCGCTGTACACAGGAGATGTCCCTGCAATCTGTGGTGATCTGAAGAGGGCGCTGTACACAGGAGATGTCCCCGCAATCTGTGGTGTCCTGAAGAGGACGCTGTACACAGGAGATGTCCCTGCAATCTGTGGTGTCCTGAAGAGGGCGCTGTACACAGGAGATGTCCCTGCAATCTGTGGTGACCTGAAGAGGGCGCTGTACACAGGAGATGCCCCCGCAATCTGTGGTGACCTGAAGAGGACGCTGTACACAGGAGATGTCCCCGCAATCTGTGGTGACCTGAAGAGGGCGCTGTACACAGGAGATGCCCCCACAATCTGTGGTGTCCAGAAGAGGGCGCTGTACATAGGAGATGTCCCCGCAATCTGTGGTGACCTGAAGAGGACGATGTACACAGGAGATGTCCCCGCAATCTGTGGTGACCTGAAGAGGGCGCTGTACACAGGAGATGTCCCCGCAATCTGTGGTGACCTGAAGAGGGCGCTGTACACAGGAGATGCCCCCACAATCTGTGGTGTCCTGAAGAGGGCGCTGTACACAGGAGATGTCTCCGCAATCTGTGGTGACCTGAAGAGGACGATGTACACAGGAGATGTCCCCGCAATCTGTGGTGACCTGAAGAGGGCGCTATACACAGGAGATGTCCCCGCAATCTGTGGTGACCTGAAGAGGACGCTGTACACAGGAGATGTCCCTGCAATCTGTGGTGTCCTGAAGAGGACGCTGTACACAGGAGATGTCCCCGCAATCTGTGGTGTCCTGAAGAGGGCGCTGTACACAGGAGATGCCCCCGCAATCTGTAGTGTCCTGAAGAGGGCGCTGTACACAGAAGATGTCCCCGCAATCTGTGGTGACCTGAAGAGGGCGCTGTACAGAGGAGATGTCCCCGCAATCTGTGGTGTCCTGAAGAGGACGCTGTACACAGGAGATGTTCCCGCAATCTGTGGTGACCTGAAGAGGACGCTGTACACAGGAGATGTCCCCGCAATCTGTGGTATCCTGAAGAGGGCGCTGTACACAGGAGATGTCCCCGCAATCTGTGGTGTCCTGAAGAGGTGTCATGGGTGCATCGCCACAAAGATCGTCGCGATTGCACGTTCTGACTTCTCACAGTTGAGTTGCTGGTTCTTTGTTTTTGGTAATGAGAGAGTTAATTTTACCTAGCTCTTTGCTAAGACTAGGTGCAGCCTCGCCCGGCTGCTTTTGATTATGTTCTAATTAGTTTCCTTTATATTCCTGCCAGTCTGGGTGTTAGACGCCGGTGAAAGCCTTTATGTAGTCTAGCAGACTGGATCGGTTCTGAGAATACTTAAGCTAAGAGCTCCTTAGTTGTTTTTACTCTTACAGCTTATAGTTTATCTCTGAGACCTTAGGTGTTCCTACTGTGTGTGAGTGTTGTATGTAAGACTTTATTTACGTTATTTCTTGTATGTCTTTCTGTTCATTAACCGTTACCTGTTCATTCCCTTTGGTGGTAATCAGGGTCCTTCTTAGGACTAGATTACAGTTGGCAGGGATTGATAGGAGACAGGGTTTACGCTGGTGGCCTGGACCTCTGTACCTTTAACAGTACCTCCAGGTTGAGGGATTAGTTAGGACCCCAGTTTAGGGTCAGCTTAGACCCCGGTCACTCTCTAGCCGGAGACAGCGTATAACGGATTCCGTTTTGACCCACTGGACATTCTGTCAGGTAAATCTATGTTATCATATATCTATGCGCATGTTATATTGTATGTTGCCCTTTTGATATAGATTACTGACATCACATATATATATCTGCTATACAGCGTGACAAGAGGGCGCTGTACACAGGAGATGTCCCCGCAATCTGTGGTGACCTGAAGAGGACGCTGTACACAGGAGATGTCCCCGCAATCTGTGGTGTCCTGAAGAGGACGCTGTACACAGGAGATGTCCCCGCAATCTGTGGTGTCCTGAAGAGGACGCTGTACACAGGAGATGTCCCCGCAATCTGTGGTGACCTGAAGAGGACGCTGTACACAGGAGATGTCCCCGCAATCTGTGGTGTCCTGAAGAGGACGCTGTACACAGGAGATGTCCCCGCAATCTGTGGTGTCCTGAAGAGGACGCTGTACACAGGAGATGTCCCCGCAATCTGTGGTGCCTGAAGAGGGCGCTGTACACAGGAGATGTCCCCGCAATCTGTGGTGTCCTGAAGAGGACGCTGTACACAGGAGATGTCCCCGCAATCTGTGGTGTCCTGAAGAGGGCGCTGTACACAGGAGATGTCCCCGCAATCTGTGATGTCCTGAAGAGGACGCCGTACACAGGAGATGTCCCCGCAATCTGTGGTGTCCTGAAGAGGACGCCGTACACAGGAGATGTCCCCGCAATCTGTGGTGACCTGAAGAGGGCGCTGTACACAGGAGATGTCCCCGCAATCTGTGGTGTCCTGAAGAGGGCGCTGTACACAGGAGATGTCCCCGCAATCTGTGGTGTCCTGAAGGGCGCTGTACACAGGAGATGTCCCCACAATCTGTGGTGTCCTGAAGAGGACGCTGTACACAGGAGATGCCCCCGCAATCTGTGGTGTCCTGAAGAGGGCGCTGTACACAGGAGATGTCCCCGCAATCTGTGGTGACCTGAAGAGGACGCTGTACACAGGAGATGCCCCCGCAATCTGTGGTGTCCTGAAGAGGGCGCTGTACACAGGAGATGTCCCCGCAATCTGTGGTGTCCTGAAGAGGGCGCTGTACACAGGAGATGTCCCCGCAATCTGTGGTGTCCTGAAGAGGACGCTGTACACAGGAGATGTCCCCGCAATCTGTGGTGTCCTGAAGAGGACGCTGTACACAGGAGATGTCCCCGCAATCTGTGGTGTCCTGAAGAGGGCGCTGTACACAGAGATGTCCCCACAATCTGTGGTGTGCTGAAGAGGGCGCTGTACACAGGATGTCCCCCAATCTGTGGTGTCCTGAAGAGGGCCTGTACACAGGAGATGTCCCCACAATCTGTGGTGTCCTGAAGAGGGCGCTGTACACAGGAGATGTCCCCACAATCTGTGGTGTCCTGAAGAGGACGCTGTACACAGGAGATGTCCCCGCAATCTGTGGTGTCCTGAAGAGGACGCTGTACACAGGAGATGTCCCCGCAATCTGTGGTGTCCTGAAGAGGACGCTGTACACAGGAGATGTCCCCAGCAATCTGTGGTGTCTGAAGAGGACGCTGTACACAGGAGATGTCCCCGCAATCTGTGGTGTCCTGAAGAGGACGCTGTACACAGGAGATGTCCCCGCAATCTGTGGTGTCCTGAAGAGGACGCTGTACACAGGAGATGTCCCCGCAATCTGTGGTGTCCTGAAGAGGACGCTGTACACAGGAGATGTCCCCGCAATCTGTGGTGTCCTGAAGAGGACGCTGTACACAGGAGATGTCCCCGCAATCTGTGGTGTCCTGAAGAGGACGCTGTACACAGGAGATGTCCCCCAATCTGTGTGTGCTGAAGAGGACGCTGTACACAGGAGATGTCCCCCAATCTGTGGTGTCCTGAAGAGGACGCTGTACACAGGAGATGTCCCCGCAATCTGTGGTGTCCTGAAGAGGACGCTGTACACAGGAGATGTCCCCGCAATCTGTGGTGTGCTGAAGAGGACGCTGTACACAGGAGATGTCCCCGCAATCTGTGGTGACCTGAAGAGGACGCTGTACACAGGAGATGTCCCCGCAATCTGTGGTGTCCTGAAGAGGGCGCTGTACACAGGAGATGTCCCCGCAATCTGTGATGTCCTGAAGAGGGCGCTGTACACAGGAGATGTCCCCGCAATCTGTGGTGACCTGAAGAGGACGCTGTACACAGGAGATGTCCCCGCAATCTGTGGTGACCTGAAGAGGACGCTGTACACAGAAGATGTCCCCGCAATCTGTGGTGTCCTGAAGAGGGCGCTGTAGACAGGAGATGTCCTGCAATCTGTGGTGACCTGAAGAGGACGCCGTACACAGGAGATGCCCCCGCAATCTGTGGTGTCCTGAAGAGGGCGTCGTACACAGGAGATGTCCCCGCAATCTGTGGTGACCTGAAGAGGACGCTGTACACAGGAGATGTCCCCGCAATCTGTGGTGTCCTGAAGAGGACGCTGTACACAGGAGATGTCCCTGCAATCTGAGGTGACCTGAAGAGGGTGCTGTACACAGGAGATGACCCCGCAATCTGTGGTGACCTGAAGAGGACGCTGTACACAGGAATGTCCCCGCAATCTGTGGTGTCCTGAAGAGGGCGCTGTACACAGGAGATGCCCCCCAATCTGTGGTGTCCAGAAGAGGGCGCTGTACACAGGAGATGTCCCCGCAATCTGTGGTGACCTGAAGAGGACGCTGTACACAGGAGATGTCCCCGCAATCTGTGGTGACCTGAAGAGGGCGCTGTACACAGGAGATGTCCCCGCAATCTGTAGTGTCCTGAAGAGGCGCTGTACACAGGAGATGTCCCCACAATCTGTGGTGACCTGAAGAGGGCGCTGTACAGAGGAGATGTCCCCGCAATCTGTGGTGACCTGAAGAGGGCGCTGTACACAGGAGATGTCCCCGCAATCTGTGGTGACCTGAAGAGGACGCTGTACACAGGAGATGTCCCCGCAATCTGTGGTGTCCTGAAGAGGACGCTGTACACAGGAGATGTCCCCGCAATCTGTGGTGTCCTGAAGAGGGCGCTGTACACAGGAGATGTCCCCGCAATCTGTGGTGTCCTGAAGAGGACGCTGTACACAGGAGATGTCCCCGCAATCTGTGGTGTCCTGAAGAGGACGCTGTACACAGGAGATGTCTCCGCAATCTGTGGTGTCCTGAAGAGGATGCTGTACACAGGAGATGTCCCCGCAATCTGTGGTGTCCTGAAGAGGACGCTGTACACAGGAGATGTCCCCGCAATCTGTGGTGTCCTGAAGAGGGCGCTGTACACAGGAGATGTCCCTGCAATCTGTGGTGTCCTGAAGAGGACGCTGTACACAGGAGATGTCCCTGCAATCTGTGGTGTCCTGAAGAGGACGCTGTACACAGGAGATGTCCCGCAATCTGTGGTGTCCTGAAGAGGCGCTGTACACAGGAGATGTCCCCGCAATCTGTGGTGTCCCTGAAGAGGTGTCGCATGTTACCACAGGAGTGTCCCGAGTCCGCAATCTGTGGTGTCCTGAAGAGGACGCTGTACACAGGAGATGTCCCCGCAATCTGTGGTGTCCTGAAGAGGGCGCTGTACACAGGAGATGTCCCCGCAATCTGACCGATGTGGAGCTGCTGCACTGAGGAGCGGGCAAAGATCATCAATGCTAGATGTGCCGCACTGATAGATCCCGACCCAAAAACACTGAACAATGCCAAAGTCTCACAGAGACTGCAACAAAGTATAAGGGTATGGGTGTGCAGATTTATGCAACAAAGTATTAGTGTAGGAGTGTGCAGACTTATACAGTCAGAGTGTCTTCTTTATTTTTCTTTTTCCATCTGAATAGATTTCAGTTTCTCGGTGGATTTATACAGATTATGGGCGACATTGTTATTTTTTGGTTTATTATATTGTCTCGTCATCACATAATATAATCCGGGAGATGTGAGAAAAATGGACGGATTTATATTCATTTTGTAGATCTGGCTTTACAATGCTGTAAATAGCGGAGGAAGAAGATAAAAGCAGCGAGAAATGTTCGATGTTACGACTTCTCGGTGTCCTTGTACAGATTGGACTGTTCTTAAAGGGACAGCAGTCCTATTTTCTCCCCACCTTGCCTGGATGGTGAGTTAGAGTACAGAGCATCTCCTGATCTGGAGGACTGGATCGGCCATGGGTTTATCATCTCCCATGTATCTGGATGTAATGCCTCCATTCTCCTATAGAGGTCACTGCAGGGGAAACGATCAGTGGTCCACAGCTTCCTCTGATAATGTGGACTATGATGGGACAACCCTTGAAAAATAAAAGCAGGGTCTGACCTGAGCTCCTGATGAGGAAATCCGAATTTTCAGCTGAGCGGTAATTAATTGTGTTTACTCTTTAGCTTCTTAATTAATTAAGGACGAAGTCTGCGCAGAATAACCTCATCCGTCAATGCCATTGTTCACACACGGTTGGGGCGCCTCCATATTTCCTGCACCCCTGAGGCTGTGCGATAAAGCCAGTGAATGAATCATGGCGGGAGGAGCGGGGCTCATTCATTACAGATAATTATTTCCCGGGATATGATTTATGCAAACGCTGAAATGTAATGACCATGGTTATGTTGTGATGAGGAGCGAGAGATGAAGCCATTCCATGCAAAAGTTCACACACCCGCGCTAAAGAGAAATGGTAAGGAAACCAGACGAGCTCCAATCAGGGCAGGGGACATAAAGGGGCAAAACTAAAGACTGGGCCCCACAGCGAACTATCAAATGGGCCCCTATACTCCCTCCTGCCAGGTCACATGGCATGTAAAAAAAAAATCACAGTGCCCTCCTTGTGTGGCACAAAGTTACAATTCCTGAGCTCAGTGATTAACTAATAATCTCCCGTTTGTGTCTCCACTCAGTAGAGGAAACCCGTCATGTACCTACACACAGTATAATGCCCCATCAGTGCCCCACACAGTATAATGCCCCCCCAGTGCCCCACACAGTATAATGCCCCCCCAGTGGAAACACAGTATAATGCCCCCCAGTGACCCTCACAGTATAATGCCTCCTCGGTGCCCCACACAGTATAATGCCCCCCCAGTGCCCCACACAGTATAATGCCCCCCAGTGGAAACACAGTATAATGTCCCCTCAGTGCCCCACACTGTATAATGCCTCCGCGGTGCCCCATACAGTATAACGCCTGATGCCACACACAGTACATGCCCAGTGCCCACACAGTATAATGCCCCCCAGTGCCCCACACAGTATAATGCCCCCTCAGCACCCCACACAGTATAATGCCCCCAGTGCCCTACACAGTATAATGCCCCCCAGTGGAAACACAGTATAATGCCCCCCAGTGACCCTTACAGTATAATGCCCCCTCAGTGCCCCACACAGTATAATGCCCCCCCCAGTGCCCCACACAGTATAATGCCCCCTCAGTGCCCCACACAGTAAAATGCCCCCTCAGTGCCTCATACAGTATAATGCCCCATCAGTGCTCCACATAGTATAATGCCCCCTCAGTGCCCCACACAGTATAGTGATCCTTCAGTGCTCCATACAGTTTAATGCCCCCTCAGTGCCCCACACAGTATAATGCCCTCTCAGTGCCAAACACAGTATAATGCCCCCTCAGTGCATTATACAGTATAATGCCACCATCAGTGCTCCACACAGTACAATACCCCCCAGTGCCCCACACAGTATAATGCCCCCCCAGTGGAAACACAGTATAATGTCCCCTCAGTGCCCCACACTGTATAATGCCTCCGCGGTGCCCCACACAATATAATGCCCCTCAAGTGCCACACACAGTACAATGCCCCCCAGTGCCCCACACAGTATAATGCCCCCCCAGTGCCCCACACAGTATAATGCCCCCTCAGCACCCCACACATTATAATGCCCCCAGTGCCCCACACAGTATAATGCCCCCCCAGTGGAAACACAGTATAATGCCCCCCAGTGACCCTCACAGTATAATGCCCCCTCAGTGCCCCGCACAGTATAATGCCCCCAGTGCCCTACACAGTATAATGCCCCCTCAGTGCCCCACACAGTATAATGCCCCCTCAGTGCCTCATACAGTATAGTGCCCCATCAGTGCTCCACATAGTATAATCCCCCTCAGTGCCCCACACAGTATAGTGCCCCTTCAGTGCTCCATACAGTTTAATGCTCCCTCAGTGCCCCACACAGTATAATGCCCTCTCATTTGCCAAACACAGTATAATGCCCCCTCAGTGCCTCATACAGTATAATGCCACCATCAGTGCTCCACACAGTATAATGCCCCCTCAGTGCCCCACAAGTATAATGCCCCCTCAGTGCCCCACACAGTATAGTGCCCCTTCAGTGCTCCACACAGTTTAATGCCCCCTCAGTGCCCCACACAGTATAATGCCCTTGAGTCGCACGTACCAGGGCTTTGGGGTACTCGGCACCGAGCCCGTTCACTTTACTGGGGATGTCACATGTAGCGCGGCTCGGTCCGTTGCCCTGGGCGCTCACTAAAAGGGGGATATTTACAGGGATTGTAGAAATGTTCGTGACACCACCTGTGGTTCCTGGTCAGGGTGACCAGCGCTGCAGGGTGAATCCTCTGAGGGTTGGGGCAGCAAGGTGTTAAGTCTCCCACAGGCGAGACTGGTCCCTCGAGGTATATGGCGGTGCAGGGGTGAAGGAGCAATAATGCAGACACACACAAGACAGTCTCTTTCTGTACCTTTACTGGTGATGAAGTTGCAGGCACGTCCCGGGAGGCCGTCAGGGTGGAGGATGCATGTCCAGTAATCACTGAGTAGGTGTAGGGCCTCCTTACGTCTATATGTGTGTGAGTTTCTAACTTGCATGAAACAAAGTTTAACTCCGTTCTCTTTGCTACGCCCGGCTGATCTTGTGGTGGAGCCTTCTTTTGGACAGAACTAAGTCTTCAATGGTTGCGCTGACCAGACTCCTGTTCTTCCTGACCCCGGTTACGTATCAGCACTGTTGGGCCCCTCTGTGACCTAAAGTCCAGCAGGGTCTCTGGTTTCTCCCACTAGCCATGAAGGTACTAGCAAGCTCGGACCCGGTGTCCGGTGGTGCAGAGTGGAGGTAAGCCATCATTGCTATTCATCCTCAGTCACTCTCTCTTTCCCTTTTTCCACTTGCCTGTCTCCTACTCACACCTTTAACATAAGCACAAGCAGCAGTAGATGTCAGCTTCCTTCTCTTCACCGCTCTCCAAGCGTCGGCAACGCTCACTCTCTAACAATACCTCAGTTGACTCGGTCTTACAAATACTGCAGTTCCCTTTCCTTCACTTCTTTCTTAGGCTCTGTCCGAAGTAGCTATTAGGACCTTCCGTCAGACTGATTTTATGCTCACTTCGAGAGTCACTTTCCACTTTCCTAGGGAAACTACAATCTGCACGTTCTGAGGTAACTTTCCTCTCCAACACGCTCTGACACAGACTAGTGTAATCTGAGCTCTGACAGGAATCCTCTAACTCCGGTGTTCTGAGGAGATCTGATCTGTCTGAGGTACAACCAACAACTAGCTAACGTTCAGCTAGAATGTCTTCATCTCACTGCTCTATCTCTTCACTCCCTTATATACCTGCGTATTCTAAAGGGCTCCCTCTGGTGGCACCAGGAAAATGTGAAGTGTGAATGAATATCAGGTGATTGTGAATTACCTTTCATGCATCCTCCAGGGTACATGTGGCACCAAGCGCAGCTGGGCTACACATCCCCCTCTAGTTAATATCAGCACTCCCAGGCTGAAAAAGAAAACAATTTTTATAATAACAACAATAACATAACTCATCCCTTGCGGGAGGTAAGGACACTTCAAACGTTACAATGTGTACAAATGGCAAATAGAAAATATCAAAATACTTTCACACAATAAATACAGGATTCTTGTGGAGGACCCGTACCAAACCTCCCACGGTGGTCCTGGGTGGGCTGCAGGACTTCTTTGCTGCAAACCTCACTCAAGGCTACACCATACGGGTTTTGCTTCAGAGGTAGGATGGTTTACGTAAAACCAAGATGGGGCACTGAGTGCCAACTATTTACAACACAGTTTTTGGGCTGGCAAAGTCCTCAGCCACGCAGTCCTTCAAAAGAAACACATTTCCCATATCACATTACCCAACTGGGGTATACTATGCATCATACTATGCAAACATTATCATCATATAACATTCTCAATAAAGTGCAATTCCTTGGCAACTTTGTACAGTTACAGTAAACCCTGTCTGGGTCCTACTGGTCTTCTTTGAATATGGTTGCACCTTCCACACCTGGGGCTGGAAGCATGCGGTGCGCTCTGGAACGCATGACTAAGAGATCGTGTCCTGCTACCAGTGTCTGAGTAGCCACAGTTCTCTTTTCAATTTTGCGATTTGCTGGAGGCCTTACAGGTGCCTCTTCTAAGTACAGATTTGGCTCAATAGGGATCGCTGTAGCAGTCGCTGTGCTCTGCAGCGTTTCCAATTGTGACGCAGACAGGGCCGGCTCCAGGTTTTTATGGGCCCCGGGCGAAAGAGCCTCAGTGGGCCCCTTTAACACAGACCACGATTCATAATACACAGATACTGCAGAGAAATATGGGTAAGTACAATGCCAAACACTTCACTTCTTCCATTACATGAGTGATATCTATTGTAAATTGTACAATAGCTCAAAAACCGCCAAATCCTCACAGCGCACAGTACAGACTGGACAGTACAGTCCTCCATACAATATTATGGGCACCACAGTCTCCCCCTCATCACCCATATAATACCCCATGCAGGATGTCACCCCTCATATAATGCTCCATACAGAATACTGGACCCAAAATAATGCTCCATACAGAATACTGGACCCAATATAATGCTCCATACAGGATACTGGTCCCCATATAATGCTCCATACAGGATACTGGTCCCCATATAATGCTCCATACAAAATATGGAGCTCTCCTATACACTGTGCTGCGTTCTGCACTTTTACGGCTCAGGAAAGGGCGCTGTGGAAAGACTCCCCATTATCATCATGATTTCCTCCTCATCATCATCATTGCCTCCTTATCATCATCATTGTCTCCCCATCATCATCATGGCCTCCCCATTATCATCAATGCCTGCCCATCATCATCATCTCCTCCCCATCATCATCAATGCCTGCCCATCATCATCATCTCCTCCCCATCATCAATGCCTGCCCATTATCATCATGGCCTCCCCATAATCAAGCCTCCCTTATCACATGCCTGCCCATCATCATCTTCTCCCCATCATCAATGCCTGCCCATTATCATCAATGCCTGCCCATTATCATCATCTTCTCCCCATCATCATCATCAATGCCTCCCCATTATCAGCAATGCCTTCCCATCATCACACACAGACAGCACACAAGCATTCCTCACATACATACACACACACATACACACACAAAGCACCGCACTACATACACACAGACACACACACACAGAGAGACACACACACACGTCTTACCCGTCCAGCGTCCGCGCTCTCTGTCACAGCCGGCCGCTGAATGATGACGTCATTCAGCGGCCTGCTGTGAGAGGAAGCGCTGGCGCCCCCTGGAGCCCGGAGCTGCGGCAGCGGAGGCACGGGAGAGGTAAGTATTGTGCCATCTGATGCCGGGGCCCTGAGCAAGCGGGGGGGCCCAGTGGCGGCGCTGACACCGCTCTCCTCCGCTAAAGGAGGGGGGGTGCCAGACGGCGAGTGGGCCCCCCCGCCTGCTCAGGGCCCCGGCACTTGCCCGGGTGTGCCGGGTGCTGACGCCGGCCCTGGACGCAGATACACGTAGTGGCTCAGTTGGGGACGCACTAACAATCGCTGCGCTCTGTTGCGTTGCAGGATAGGATGCAGGTGCGCGGCCGGATTCTGATGTGGCTGGGGCTTGGGACGCTGAGACACGGGGTACGTTTCCGGCTTCAGGGACTGGGTCGCTGACTCGGGAGACATTCAGGGCATACCACCCCTTAAGACCCCAGTGCCGCGTGTAGGTGACAACATCCCCAATAAGCAGATCCCGTCCTGGGTGCCCCTCTGGCAGGTGAGACTCCACATCCCTGCGATTAACAAAGACCTCCTGGTACAGGCCTGGTTCATGGATGAACCCCCAACCTCCCTGGAGTTTGAAGTCTCTAATGGCCCCCTGGCGCCGCGGTTCCCGGAGCGTACCTTTGTCTCGCCTGACGTTCTCTTTGTCAGCAAGATCTTTCTCCCGGTACCTCTGGCGAAGCTGCTGCGCCTCTCGCTGCTCCTGCTGCTGCCCTGCTCCTGACGCGTCGCCACTCGTTCTCCTTCTGGGCGGCGTATTCCACGTCGTCCAGGTACTCCATCTCCTCCCAATCAATCTCCATTGCATCAGGCAGGATTCCTTCCGTCATCCCTACCGGGGACTGCATTCCGCTGCGGCCTCTGGTTCCAGGCCTGGCTGGCATTTCGGTCCGGGCAGGGTCTCCTCAGCCTCCTTCCCTCCCGCCGCGTCCTCGGCGGAGTCAGGATCAGCTCTTTTGGGGCCTGCCTCCGGTTTTTCCTCAGCCGCTGGTTCCAGTGGTGGCGCGGGTGACGGTTGTGCATCCAGGGGGAGAGCAGTGGGTCCCACAGCAGCCGCTGTTTCAGGGCACGCCAGCTCTGCTCCATCGCCTCCATCTCTGCGCGGTGTCGGACTATATCTCTCAGCACCACATCCACTTCTTCCATACGGTAGTTCATTTCTTCGTCCTCCCGACATGGGGAGGGTTCAGGCACAGGCTGCAGCTCTTCAGGGGAACGGGGTCTGCGTACCGCCATTCCTCCACACAGCGACTCCTGTCCTTCCGCCATCTCACTCCAGGCCAGACTGTATTTCCCATCTGGAACAATCTGGTCTTTTCGTGGAGGCGGGACTTTCGCTTTCTCTTCCTAGCATAGAGGATGAAGAGGAGGCGGATCTCCCTTGCAGTGGGGCAGGCTCGGACATTGTAGAAGCATTTAGACAGGGCGCCCATCACTTTCATCGCCACAGGGGGGCACGCCCACGAATACACGCCCTCCTTCTCACCAGCGCCTCAGGGCGCGAATATGACGGCAAAATGGCGGAAAATGGCGCCAAAAATCAAACAACAGCAACACAGTCTTTTTCACAAAAACAGTCCATTCCAGGCACACAGGACTCACATATCGCGAGCTTCGGATCCTGTTCGTGACGCCAAGTAGATGAGTCGCACGTACCAGGGCTTTGGGGTACTCGGCACCGAGCCCGTTCACTTTACTGGGGGATGTCACGGGTTTCTAACTTGCATGAAACAAAGTTTAACTCCGTTCTCTTTGCTACGCCCGGCTGATCTTGTGGTGGAGCCTTCTTTTGGACAGAACTAAGTCTTCAATGGTTGCGCTGACCAGACTCCTGTTCTTCCTGACCCCGGTTACGTATCAGCACTGTTGGGCCCCTCTGTGACCTAAAGTCCAGCAGGGTCTCTGGTTTCTCCCACTAGCCATGAAGGTACTAGCAAGCTCGGACCCGGTGTCCGGTGGTGCAGAGTGGAGGTAAGCCATCATTGCTATTCATCCTCAGTCACTCTCTCTTTCCCTTTTTCCACTTGCCTGTCGTCCTACTCACACCTTTAACATAAGCACAAGCAGCAGTAGATGTCAGCTTCCTTCTCTTCACCGCTCTCCAAGCGTCGGCACGCTCGCTCTCTAACAATACCTCAGTTGACTCGGTCTTACAAATACTGCAGTTCCCTTTCCTTCACTTCTTTCTTAGGCTCTGTCCGAAGTAGCTATTAGGACCTTCCGTCAGACTGATTTTATGCTCACTTCGAGAGTCACTTTCCACTTTCCTAGGGAAACTACAATCTGCACGTTCTGAGGTAACTTTCCTCTCCAACACGCTCTGACACAGACTAGTGTAATCTGAGCTCTGACAGGAATCCTCTCACTCCGGTGTTCTAGGAGATCTGATCTGTCTGAGGTACAACCAACAACTAGCTAACGTTCAGCTAGAATGTCTTCATCTCACTGCTCTATCTCTTCACTCCCTTATATACCTGCGTATTCTAAAGGGCTCCCTCTGGTGGCACCAGGAAAATGTGAAGTGTGAATGAATATCAGGTGATTGTGAATTACCTTTCATGCATCCTCCAGGGTACATGTGGCACCAAGCGCAGCTGGGCTACACACCCTCTCAGTGTGTAATGTATGTAGTACAGTTCATATAGCGTCTTGTGCTTGGGTGCGATGAACATACATGAGACACAGGTTTGATATAGAAAAGTCCTGTATTACTTCATACAAGTTGGCAGAAATAGTCACACAGTTTGCAGACACAGAAACAGGAGACACAGCAGGCCAGAGCAATCCAAGCTCAGCAATCACTCTCCAATACAGATTCAGGATCTTCTTCTCTGTTACCGTAAGTCCATGCAAACGTGGGTCTTTCAAAGAGCAGGGTTCAGAGTCCACAAGTGCATCAGAGTTCCTCAGTAGGAATAGCTGGAGTACAAGGTCCAAGGCTTACAGGAGTCAAGTCACAGGTTCACTGCAGGCTAGATTCTGAAGCACTGATTGCTCAGCTGTGGCTGCTTAAGAAGCAAAGGAGAGAATCAGGGCGGGAACATGCAAGCTGGAAACTCCATTTTGACTGAGGGCAAGATAGCTGCAGCAAGACAGAAAGTAAAATGGCTGACGAACAAACTGAGTTTCAGGAATATATACATAGAACCTTACATTACTCCCCCCTTAAGGACAACCTCCGGATGACCTCAGACCAGGCTTGTGTGGGTACCTCTGATGAAACTGACGGAGCAAGCGAGGAGCATTAACGTTATTGACCGGTTCCCATGAGTTGTCCTCCACTGGGTAGCCCTGCCATTTAATCAGATATTGTAACTGATTTCTATACAACCTGGAATCTAAAATCCTTTCCACCACAAATTCTTCCTGACCATCGACTAGCACTGGGTCAGGGCAAGGAGAGGAACGTCCAGGAAACGTATTGGGTGTCGCAGCCTTTAGTAGGGATACATGAAAGACAGGGTGGATTCTCATAGTTCTGGGCAGTTGAAGACGACAAGCAACGGCACTTATAATTTTACTGATTTTATAGGGTCCAATGTACTTATGTCCCAACTTAGACGATGGAATCCTTAACTTAAGATTTCTGGTTGACAGCCAGACCAAGTCTCCTACCTTGAAAGCTGGTGCAGGTTTACGAAATTTATCTGCTGCTTTCTTGTACCTTTCTTGAGCCGATTCCAGATTTTCCTTTAGAAGATCCATATTCTTCTGTAAAGACGTGATTCTTTCAGCTACTGCTGGTAAAGGCGTTTCTATGGGAAATCGTGGTAGAATGTTAGGATGATAACCTAGATTAGAGTAAAAAGGAGACTGTTTAGTGGAGGCACTCTGAGAGTTGTTATACGAGAACTCAGCTAATGGAAGTAGATCTACCCAATCATCCTGTAGGTGGCAGATAAAGCAGCGGAGATACTGCTCCAGGGTTTGATTGGTTCGTTCGGTCTGTCCATTAGTCTGGGGATGAAAAGCAGAAGAAAGGTTTACTTTAATGTCCAATGCTGCACAGAAATTTTGCCAAAACCTAGAAGTGAATTGCACCCCTCGATCCGAAATAACCTCATCCGGTACTCCATGTAAGCGAAACACATCTTTAATCATCAAATCTGATGTCTGTTTTGCAGTGGGTAAGCCGACACAAGGGATAAAATGAGCTGCCTTTGTTAGACGGTCAACCACCACTAGAATGGTGTTCTTCCCCTGAGAGGTTGGTAACTCCACAATGAAGTCCATAGAAATGGATCCCCACGGGCGGGACGGGGTGGGAAGAGGCTGTAACAGACCAGTTGGTGAGGAGCGAGGTGTTTTGCATCTTCACAGACCTCACATGAAGTGACATAATTCAAAACATCCTTCCTGCAAGTGGGCCACCAAAAGAAACGAGAAAGAAATTCCTGTGTCTTTAGAATTCCTCTATGCCCAGCTATCTTGGAATCGTGAATGAGTTGCAATACTCTCAATCTGACTGTTTCAGGAATATACAGGCGTTGTCCCTGAATCCACACACCATTCTTAAAGACAAGACTTACGTCCCTTGGGGGTTGTGCCAAAAAGGAATCCGCATGGTATGCTTCCTTGATGTCCTTAAGTAGGTCTTGATTATGAATTACTCCTAGGAATCTAGAGTCAGGAAGAATAGTCTTAGGAGGAGTAATTGGACGTGTCTCTGCTGAGTAAATCCTAGAGAGTGCATCAGCCTTTCCATTGCGCGATCCTGGTCTATAAGAGATGATAAAATTAAATTGGTTTAAGAAAAGATTCCAGCGAGCCTGGCGAGGAGTCAGGCACTTAGCCGACCTGATAAACTCAAGGTTACGTGGTCTGTCAGGACGACCATTTGCTGTGCAGCTCCCTGAAGAAGGTGTCTCCATTCTTTGAAGGCGGCAATAATGGCCAACAACTCTCTATTGCCCACATCGTAGTTCCTCTCAGCCGAAGACAACTGCTGGGAAAAGAAGGCACAGGGATGCAAGACATTCTTCTCACCTGTTCTCTGAGAGAGTATAGCTCCAACGGCACAGTCTGAAGCATCCACCTCTATTATGAAGGCAAGCTCGGGGTTGGGATGTACTAGGATAGGTGCAGTGGTAAATTTATCTTTTAGACGGGAAAATGCTTCCTGGGCTTGGGGAGTCCAGGAAAACCTAGACTCTTTCCGGGTAAGTTGAGTGATAGGTGACACTACCTCAGAGAAATTTCTAATGAAACGTCTATAGAAGTTGGCAAACCCGATGAAGCGCTGTACCTCCTTCACATTTCTAGGACTTGGCCAATCCTTGATGGCTTGGGTTTTGCTTCCATCCATACTAAATTCCTTGTGTAGACAGTACATACCCCAGAAATTGAATCTCGGTCCTATGGAATTCACACTTTTCAAGTTTGATGTAAAATGATTTTGTCTTAGACGTTCCAAGACCATTCTCACATGTCCATGATGTTCCTCTGTGGAGTTAGAAAAAATTAGAATATCATCCAAATAAATTACCACGAATGTATCTAGGAGATCCCTGAAGATGTCATTCACCAAGTGTTGGAAAGTGGCTGGGGCGGTACTCAGACCAAAAGGCATAACTAGATATTCAAAGTGTCCATAGCGTGACCTGAATGCAGTCTTCCATTCATCCCCAGGTCTAATACGGACTAAGTTATAGGCCCCACGAAGATCTAGTTTAGAAAAAATTTTGGCATGTCGCACTCTCTCCAATAACTCAGGGATTAAAGGCAATGGATAACAGTTTCTAATAGTAACCTTATTGAGTTCCCTATAGTCTACGCATGGTCTCAGAGATCCATCTTTCTTCTTTACAAAGAAGATGGGTGCACCTGCAGGAGATGAAGAGGGGCGTATGAAGCCCTTGGCTAGATTTTCATCTATGTAATCCTTTAAAGCCTTTAGCTCGGGCCCCGCCAGGGGTAGATCTTACCAAAAGGTATCTCTGCTCCAGGCAATAATTAATTGGACAATCATATGGACGATGAGGAGGAAGCTGGTCAGCGTTCTTCTTGTCACTTAAATCCACATAGTCCTGGTATACAGCTGGTAGTTCAGGGACTGACATGATTCCTTTAGGAACAGAGCAAGCTGAAATTTTTGGACTCATCTGTTTCTCTGGAAAGTGTAATTCCTTGGTCTCCCAGTTAATGGTAGGATTCTGAGCCTGCAGCCATGGTAGCCCTAGAATAATGGGAAAGTGGGAGAAGAGATAAGCATAAAGGACAGTTTCTCTTGATGATCTTTACTCATAAGAACCCTCAAAGGCTCTGTTTCCTGATCCACTGGTCCAGAGGTCAGCAGGGAGCCATCCACAGTTTCCATCTGTACTGGAGTAGCCTTCTTCACTGAACGTATTCCCTGTTTCAGAGCAAAGGAGACATCCATAAAATTTCCACTTGCCCCTGAGTCGATCATAGCAGAGCTAGACATCCAAGCTGAGTCAACCCAGAGTTTGATGGAAAGAAAGCAATGAGAATTGTTTTTCTTACAACTCAGCTGGGACACCGCTGAGGAAACTTGAAAAATGGCAGCGTTTACACAGTCAACGTCCTCAGAGGTAACGGAGTTTAAGTCCGAGAAATCAAGATCTGTTGCTGCAGATCTCTCTGGAGCCTGAGGCTCGGACCTGACAGATCCCCTCTCGCAACACTCACAATGAATGAGTGCTGCAGTAGTCTTACGAGAACGGCTGGGGCAGTTTATAATGAAGTGCCCTGACTTACCTACCACAATAGAAACATAGATTCTCCTTAAAACGATGTTCCTTGCGTGCATCACTAACCCGTCGTTGTAAAGAGTCTACCTGCATGGGTTCAGGTTCAGGTTCCCGTGTAATCCTACTCAAAGGTTCCTTAGCTGGAGAGGAAGGTAGGAAAAGGTTAGTACGATTGCTTTCAAACCATCCTCTCTTGCCTGCGTTCAGTCAGACGAGTATCAATACGGATGCAGTAGTTAATAAAGTCACCTAACGCAGTGGGAGGGTCGGCACGAGCAAGTTCATCCTTAATCAGTGGAGATAACCCCTTTCGAAAAATAGATTTTTTGGCGGAACTGTCCCAGGTGGTATCAAGGGCCCATCTCCTGAAATCCAAGGCATATTCAGCTACCGAGTGCTTACCTTGGCGCAAAGCTAACATGGCTGCTTCAGCTGTTGCACCTCGATTGGGGTCATCAAACACCTGCCCCATGGCTGAAATAAAATCATCAAGGTGATTCAAACAATCATCCTCAGTCTCAATCAGAGGGTTTGCCCACATTAAAGCCTTGTTGGTAAGCAACATAATTATAGTAAGCACCTTAGATCGTTCAGTGGGAAATTGTGAAGCATGTGCAGAAAAAAAAAGATTGCATTGATTAATAAATCCCCTGAATTTCTCACGTTCACCGCCAAAACGAAAAGGGGGCAACTTGGGAATTTCCCCGCACTCGGGGCTACGGCAGGAGCCTGGACTCGCCCTCTAGAACCTCAATCCTGGCTCGCAAATCCTGGGTAGTCTGTCCAACCACTTGCAAATTGTGATTATTGAGGTCCTGTAGATTTGTAAAACGGGTCTTTATATTCTGCAAATCTGCAAGGATATTATCAGTCACTCCGCAAAGTTCCTTTATGCGGGCCTCCATTTTCCAGATCTTTTAAGACAGGATTACTGGAAGAAGAGGAGAGAAAAAAAAAACAATAGTGTTCACCTGTGGCAACACTGCAGAGAGAAAAAAAAAATTAAGGGAACTGCTCACCTGGAATGGTTGTGAGAAGTCACAACCACTATCATCACAGAAAGTTTCAACCAGACATCTGATATCCAGAGTTACAGCAGACAAAAAAGAGAAAAGAAAGGAAAAAAAAAAAACAATAGTGTTTACCTGTGGTAACACTGCAAAAAGAAAAAACTTAAGGGAATTGCTCACCTGGAATGGTTGTGAGAAGTCACAACCACTGTCATCACAGAAAGTACAACCGGACATCCGATATCCACAGTACAGCAGACACAGCCTTCCAGACCCAGCAGACACTAACGTTTTGGCTTCAGAATCTTGTAATGTATGTAGTACAGTTCATATAGCGTCTTGTGCTTGGGTGCGATGAAAACACAGGAGTCACAGGTTTGATATAGAAAAGTCCTGTATTACTTCATACAAGTTGGCAGAAATAGTCACACAGTTTGCAGACACAGAAACAGGAGACACAGCAGGCCAGAGTAATCCAAGCTCAGCAATCACTCTCCAATACAGATTCAGGATCTTCTTCTCTGTTACCGTAAGTGCATGCAAACGTGGGTCTTTCAAAGAGCAGGGTTCAGAGTCCACAAGTGCTTCAGAGTTCCTCAGTAGGAATAGCTGGAGTACAAGGTCCAAGGCTTACAGGAGTCAAGTCACAGGTTCACTGCAGGCTAGATTCTGAAGCACTGATTGCTCAGCTGTGGCTGCTTAAGAAGCAAAGGAGAGAATCAGGGCGGGAACATGCAAGCTGGAAACTCCATTTTGACTGAGGGCAAGATAGCTGCAGCAAGACAGAAAGTAAAATGGCTGACGAACAAACTGAGTTTCAGGAATATATACATAGAACCTTACACAGTGCCAAACACAGTATAATGCCCCCTCAGTACCTCATACAGTATAATGCCACCATCAGTGCTCCACACAGTATAATGCCCCCTCAGTGCGTCATTGTCACGCGGTCTTATGATATGTGTACGATGTCAGTAAACTATTCTTAAAAGAACAACACTCTATACAACATATAGATTAGCAACATAAGCATGTAAATATAGAATAGATTTACCTGACACGATATCCGTTGAACTCAGGGTTAATCTTGAGGACTTGATACACTGTCACAGGAAAGAGGAGGACCGGGGTCTAACCTGACCCTAAACTGGGGTCCTAACTAATCCCTCACCTTGGAGGTACTGATAATGGTTCAGAGGTCCAAGTCTCCAGCCTAACCCTGTCTCCTATCAGTCCCTGAACCCTGTAATCAGTCCTAAGAAGGATTCTGATTACCACCAAAGGGATATGGGCTGATCTCTGCTAAATACACAGATTAGACATATAAGACAGACTGGAGAAAACACAGACTTGCATACACACTCAAACACAGAAGGAACATAAATGATCTGGGATATTAAACTCTAAGCAAGGTGAGCTTAAAACAACTAAGGAGCTCTTTAACTTAAGTCTATACAAATACAATCCTATCTGTGGTCTGCATGAAGAATTTCACTGGCAACTCCCAACACAGACAACCAGAGATTTAAAGGAAACCAATCAACAAATAATTAATTGCAGCCGGAAGAAACTGCACCCAGTCCCAGAACTGAGCACAGACAGAATTAACTCCCTAACTGCCAAACACAAAGAAACAGCAACTCAGCTGTGAGAAGTCAGAATGTGCAACCGCGACGATCTTCGTGGCGATGCACACATGACAGTACCCCCCCTTCTACGAGGGGCCTCCGGACCCTCAGGGCCAGGTTTGCCCGGGTGAGTTCTGTGGAAGGTCCGCACCAAACGATCTGCGTTAATGTCAGACGCAGGAACCCACGTCCTCTCCTCTGGACCATACCCCTTCCAATGCACCAAGTACTGAAGGGACCGGCGATTCAGACGTGAGTCAATGATCTTTGACACTTGAAACTCCAAGTTACCATTGACCACCACTGGGGGAGGAGGTAGAGGTGATGGTATGACTGGTGCCACGTACCTCTTAAGTAATGACTTGTGGAACACATTATGAATTTTAAACGTAGGAGGGAGGTCCAGACGAAATGCCACAGGATTAATTATGGAACTGATCCTGTACGGCCCGATGAATCTGGGGCCCAGCTTCCAGGAGGGAACTTTAAGTTTTATATTCCTGGTAGACAACCATACCAGATCGTTCACATTCAGATCTGGACCAGAAACTCTCCTCCTATCAGCCATACGTTTATAACAGTTCCCCATAGCACTCAGATTATTCAATACACCTCTCCACACTGAAGCAAGTGACGACGAGAAACGCTCCTCCTCAGGAACCCCAGAAGGGCCCCCCCCATTGAATGTACAAAACTGGGGATGAAAACCATATGCCCCAAAAAACGGGGACTTACCAGTGGACTCGCTCCGCCTGTTGTTAAGAGCGAACTCTGCCAGGCAAGAAAGAAGACCAGACCTCCTGGTTCTCTGAGACAAAACACCGAAGATAAGTCTCTAGGCTTTGATTCAGACGCTCTGTCTGACCATTGGTCTGCGGATGAAAAGCCGAGGAAAATGACAATTGCATCCCCCGACGTAAACAAAATGCCCTCCAAAACTTGGACACAAACTGAGACCCCCTATCTGACACCACATCAGAAGGCAACCCATGAAGTCTCACAATCTCCCCAATGAACACCTGCGCCAGAGTTTTAGCATTAGGGAGGGCAGGAAGAGCAATGAAAATGTGCCATCTTACTGAACCTGTCAACAACCACCAGTATGACAGTATTCCCTGACGACGGAGGAAGGTCCGTAATGAAGTCCATAGATAAATGAGTCCATGGACGCTCCGGAAGTTTCAAGGGTAAGAGGGTCCCAGACGGACGGGTATGAGGGGTCTTAGAGCGAGCACAAACCCCACAGGACGCGACAAAAGTTAAAACATCTTTATTAACGTTAGGCCACCAAAACCGGCGAGAAAGGAGATCTAAAGTAGCCTTACTCCCTGGATGTCCTGCTAGAGCAGAATTATGATGTGCCTCAATAACCTTTTGTCTCAACTGATTTGGGACAAACAGTCTCCCTGGAGGTCCTGCAGGGGCGTCCCCCTGAGCCTCTAACACCTCTTCCTCAAGCTCAGAACATACAGCCGACACTACCACCCCCTCCTGAAGGATAGGAATCGGGTCATCCATTTTCCCCGGCCCCTGGGAAACTGCGAGACAAGGCATCCGCCTTAACATTCTTAGATCCAGGGCGATAAGTGACAACAAAATTAAACCTGGTAACAAACAACGACCATCGAGCTTGTCTGGAATTCAGACGCTTAGCAGATTCCAAATACAGCAGGTTCTTGTGATCAGTAATGACGGTGACCGGGTGGACTGCCCCCTCCAAAAAGTGACGCCATTCTTAAAAAAGCCAACTTAATGGCCAAAAGTTCCCTATTGCCGATATCATAATTCCTTTCGGCGGACGACAATTTTTTAGAAAAGAAAGCGCACGGATGCCATTTACCAGGGGACGGACCCTGGGACAATATAGCACCCACCCCTACGTCAGACGCATCCACCTCCACAATGAACGGCTGAGATGCATCTGGTTGGATGAGAACGGGTGCCGAAGCAAAACATTTCTTCAAAGAGGAAAAGGCTTGGCAAGCTTTGTCCGACCATTTAGAAAAATCCGTCCCTTTTCTTGTCATGTCAGTGAGAGGTTTGACAACAGATGAGAAATTACAAATACATTTCCGGTAGTAGTTAGCAAACCCCAGAAAACGCTGCAGAGCCTTAAGATCCTCTGGCTGATCCCATTCAAGCACTGCTCTCACCTTTTCAGGGTCCATACGGAAACCGGAGGCTGACACCAAGAAACCCAAAAACTGAAGTTCCTGTACGGCGAATACACACTTTTCCAGTTTGGCGTATAGTTTATTGTCTCGCAAGATCTGCAACACCTGTCTCACATGCTCCTGGTGAGACACAAGATCTGGTGAGTAAATTAAAATGTCATCCAAATATACGACCACAAACAGCCCCACAAGGTGACGAAAAATGTCATTAACAAAATGTTGGAATACTGCTGGTGCAGTAGTCAGACCAAAAGGCATGACAAGGTTCTCATAATGTCCCTCCGGCGTGTTAAACGCCGTTTTCCACTCATCCCCCTCTTTTATCCTAATCAGATTATACGCCCCCCTGAGATCCAATTTAGAGAACCATTTGGCGCCAACAATTTGATTGAAGAGATCAGGAATCAGAGGGAGTGGATACGGATCTCGAACAGTAATCCGATTAAGTTCGCGGAAATCCAAGCAAGGGCGTAGGCCTCCATCTTTTTTCTTCACAAAGAAGAACCCCGCGGCCACTGGGGAAGATGAAGGTCTAATATGCCCTTTGGCCAGACTTTCCGAAATATAATCTTTCATAGCCTGCCTCTCAGGACCAGAAAGGTTATATAACCTAGCTTTAGGCAACTTAGCATCAGGAAGGAGATTAATAGAGCAGTCATACACGCGATGAGGAGGCAACTCCTGACACCCCTCCTCAGAGAAAACATCCCCAAAGTCCTCCAAAAAAGGAGGCAAAGTACTAGGCACGACCGCACTGATGACTGTGTTCATGCAGTTACTTTTGCAAAACTCCCCCCATTGGCTTATATCTCTGGACTGCCAATTAATCACAGGGTTATGTTTAACCAACCAAGGAAGTCCCAACACAATAGGAGTAGGTAGACCCTCCAACACATAACAAGATAATAGTTCCCTATGTATTGCCCCTACCCGAAGGTCAATGTTATGAACCTCATGAACAAAGCTACCTTGGCCGAGAGGCCTGGCGTCAATGGAGAATATAGGGATCGGTTTGACCAATACACTCAGATGCATACCTTGAGCCTGAGCAAACTGAGCGTCAACCAGATTAGCCCCGGACCCACTATCAATAAGAACAGAAAATCTCTCCACTCTCGTACCAACCACCACCTCCACTGTACAAGGAACTGAGAAGAACTAGCGGACGAAATACATACTCCCAGGTTGTCGTCCACCACACAACCTGGGATTAACAGTTTTCCGGCGACTTTTGCTCAACAAGGCACGGGATGGACATCCCCCAACAAAATGTCCCTCTTTCCCGCAGAAGAAACACCTTCTAGTCTTGCGGCGTACCGCCAATCCCCTCCTACGAAATGATGTCCCTCCCAACTGCATAGCTCCTCCGAACAGACAAGGGGAACCTCAACATAAGGGACTTTAGTAGTAGGTGGAGTAACAACAGGGGGCGGAGTTACCTCGCACCTCTCCCGGAGCCGTCTATCAGTACGGATAGCTAGGGCCATAGCAGCCTCCAGTGATGGAGGAGAATCATACTGAGCCAAAACGTCCTTTAATTTGTCAGAAAGCCCATGACAAAACTGGCTCCTAAGAGCTGGGTCATTCCACTGAGTATCTGTGGCCCATCTACGAAACTCAGAAGCAAATTCCTCCGCCGGACGATCTCCCTGCTGTATCTTACGTAATTTTGTCTCAGCAAGAGAGACCCGATCTGGGTCATCATATACCAAACCCAGGGCAGTAAAAAATCGATCTACTGACTGTAGAGCCGGGATCCCGGAGGAAGGAGAAGGCCCAGGATTGAGGGTCCCCTTGTAGGAGCGAGATAACAATTCCCACTCTCTGCTCTTCACTCCCTGATGATCGAGGCCGAATCCGAAAATACAATTTACATGCTTCCCTGAAGGTAAAAAATTTGTCTCGCCCACCAGTGAACCTGTCCGGGAGAGCTACTTTAGGTTCAAATCTGGTTTGCTCCGAGGGAGACAAAACTTTGGACTTATGTCCGTCAGCTCCATGGATAATCCCTGCAACTGCAGAGCCAGCTGGGCTACTGGATCCATGGCAACTGGGAATAATTTTATGGGCTAGTGAAAATGTCACGCGGTCTTATGATATGTGTACGATGTCAGTAAACTATTCTTAAAAGAACAACACTCTATACAACATATAGATTAGCAACATCAGCATGTAAATATAGAATAGATTTACCTGACACGATATCCGTTGAACTCAGGGTTAATCTTGAGGACTTGATACACTGTCACAGGAAAGAGGAGGACCGGGGGTCTAACCTGACCCTAAACTGGGGTCCTAACTAATCCCTCACCTTGGAGGTACTGATAATGGTTCAGAGGTCCAAGTCTCCAGCCTAACCCTGTCTCCTATCAGTCCCTGAACCCTGTAATCAGTCCTAAGAAGGATTCTGATTACCACCAAAGGGATATGGGCTGATCTCTGCTAAATACACAGATTAGACATATAAGACAGACTGGAGAAAACACAGACTTGCATACACACTCAAACACAGAAGGAACATAAATGATCTGGGATATTAAACTCTAAGCAAGGTGAGCTTAAAACAACTAAGGAGCTCTTTAACTTAAGTCTATACAGATACAATCCTATCTGTGGTCTGCATGAAGAATTTCACTGGCAACTCCCAACACAGACAACCAGAGATTTTAAAGGAAACCAATCAACAAATAATTAATTGCAGCCGGAAGAAACTGCACCCAGTCCCAGAACTGAGCACAGACAGAATTAACTCCCTAACTGCCAAACACAAAGAAACAGCAACTCAGCTGTGAGAAGTCAGAATGTGCAACCGCGACGATCTTCGTGGCGATGCACACATGACAGTCATACAGTATAATGCCCCCTTAGTACCCCACACAGTATAATGCCCCCTCAGTGCCCCACACAGTATAGTGCCCCTTCAGTGCTCCACACAGTATAATGCCCCCTCAGTGCCCCACACAGTATAATGCCCCCTCAGTGCCCCACACAGTATAGTGCCCCTTCAGTGCTCCACACAGTATAATGCCCCCTCAGTGCCCCACACAGTATAATGCCCTCTCAGTGCCCCACACAGTATAATGCCCTCTCAGTGCCAAACATAGTATAATGCCCCGTCAGTGCTCCACACAGTATAATACCTCATCAGTGCTCCACCCAGTTTAATGCCCCCTCAGTGCCTCATACAGTATAATGCCTCCTCAGCCCCCTCACGGCTCTACCCCTACCAGGGCACTTATCACTGCCAAGAAGCCGGAATCCATTGCTCCCATACAGAAGTTACATGTGACAAACCCAATGCGCTTCATCTGGGGGTGATGCAGACGGCAGGTCACCAGTCCCCCCATATTATAGCACAGGGCGGAGTAATGTGATTTAGGTACTAAACAAACAATCTGCATCTGTGTGAACGATGCTCTACCCTCGAGCGTGGCCCCCGATATAGCACTGAGCGTGCGCAGATCACCTGCGCTGACACGTTACACGATATGGACGGATGTGGAGGACATATTTTAATTTAATGCACATACTGTATTTTGGCTAAATATCATTTTCGCAATTAAAGAGGTTGTCCTCTTCTCTTACCCTGTGCTTGACCATGATAAAGTAATAAAGCCTATACTCGCCTCCCGTGCCGACGTCGTTCCCGCAGTGTCGGCACACGCTCTCCCCGGGCTCTCGTGCGGTTGTTGTGACACATGACTCCAAAAGAAGTTGGAGATGAGCTGCAGCCGGGACGTCCTCTGCATGGTCGATTCGATAAAAGGCGGGAACAGTGACGCCAGCGCAGATTGGCCCCTGGGTTCACGTGTCACTATAACCACACGAGAGCACCGAGATCACTAGTGCCGACACCGCAGGAGCGGCACCGGCACAGGCAGGTTAGTATAGGCTTTTTTATTGTATCAAGGCCAAACATCAAGAAAGGGGTTGTCCTAATTGTGAACAACCCCTTTAAGTTTCATTAAAAATTCTGCACCAGTTGCTTTCTACAGCCCATGTAATACAGAAGGAGTTAACTGAGAATCCACCAGTGAGCTTGTTCTGATGGATTGGCCAGTAAGGCCGCAGCGTAATTCCCTCTTCAGGGTTGTGTGTACATTTAGAACAGCAAAAACAAACTAAATTATTGAATTTTAGATGTAATATATGTGTCATGGGTGCATCGCCACGAAGATCGTCGCGATTGCACATTCTGACTTCTCGCAGCTGAGTTGCTGTTACTTTGTGTTTGGTAATGAGGGAGTTAATTTTACCTAGCTCTTTGCTAAGACTAGGTCCAGCCTCGCCCGGCTGCTTTTGATTATGTTCTAATTACTTCCTTTATATAGCTGCCAGTCTGCTGGTTAGATGCCGGTGAAAGCTTACATGCAGACCAGCATGGATCAGGTCATGAGAAGACTTAAGCTAAGAGCTCCTTTGTTGTTTCTCCTCTCCTTGCTTATAGTTTATCTCCTAGACCTTTGGTGTTCCCTCTGTGTTTATATGTTGTATGAAAGACAGTATTTACTTTATCCCCTGTCTGTCTCGTTTGTCTATACTGTTTGTTAACCTTTACCTGTCCATTCCCTATGGTGGTAATCAGGGTCCTTCTGAGGACTAGATTACAGTGGTCAGGGATTTATAGGAGACAGGGTTTACGCTGGTGGCCTGGACCTCTGTACCATTAACAGTACCTCCAGGTAGAGGGACTAGTCAGGACCTCAGTTTAGGGTCAGCATAGACCCCGGTCCACCTCTAGCCAGAGACAGCGTGAAAAGGATTCAGTATTGACTCACAGGATATTATGTCAGGTAATACTATGCTATATATACATGTTAATGTTACCTATTTATATGTTATATAGAATGTTGTCCCACTTGATAGATTACTGACATTATTTATTTATATATCTGCTAGACAGCATGACAATATGATAATAAGGTAGAAAATCTCCAAAGTTACAGAAGATTAAATAAACACAAGGCAAAACATAGGGTTAAATACAGAAATGATGTCTGGAATCTGTGAGAAGTCCGGAGATGGCAGAATTTAGGGCAGATCTACAATGCACGTCGAGTCTCCTACATTACAGTAAATATTATAAAGGGTGTCATCCGCACCCCCCACTGCTCCTCAGGGTCCGGTGAGAGGAGGACGGCCCATTACATGGAAGCAAGATGGTGCCAGGATATAATTCTACTTGATGTCATATTTGTACTTTGTCATATTTTCCCACAGGAAATAGTGGAATAATATGACTCCATATTTCGACCATTGTAGGCACCGAATACCGCTATAATATATCCAGAATTGAGGTTGACGTCACATTCCACTTGACCCCACAGAAGAGTTTCTGCCGCCCATCACAGATATTTTCGTAGGTGATCTTGGTATCAGATGATTATAAATATTGCCTTTCCATTGTGATGTCCCTGGTATGGACTGGAGACGTGCAGTCGGCCACAGGATCCATCATCCTCTGCAGGACATGTTATCAGCCTTCTTCCAGCGAGAAGCATACCTGGAGAACGACCGCCCTTCCTGACTATCTGCTCTCAGGAGAAGCTGTCGGTGCCAGCGATATTGGATTTTGGTGTATCTAATCCATAACACTATGTATCAGGACACCAGATAGACCGGGTCCGGGCCCCACACCTACCACAGTGCACCACGGGAGTGAGCGTCCTACAAAAGGAAACCAGAATATTGTGGTAATAAGATTACCGCCAGGAATAAATATAATCAGATTCTTCATAAATTACAAATGTTACAAAGTTACAATTTATATTATAAAGGTTTGTGAAATACTAGAACTGCAGGTCAGGGGCTTTCTGAAAACTCTCATGTCTTCTCCTCCCTTCTTCCATCACCAGGGTCTTCAGGTCTAATCAAGAGAGGACGGAATAAAGAGAGAATGGCCGGTATGGGAGACCTCAAAGTCCTTAATATTAAACCCAGCTCCTCATTAGAGTACTCTACCGAGAGGCAACCGGTATTAACCCTTCATCTGTCAGGAGCAATCATCAGGATCTGAAGGTTGAGATGTTAACCCATGAGGGGAGTTTACTGACGACCCCTAATGTCCTTGGTTCCTTATTTTGAAGATGTATCTGCTGTGTTTGTATCTCTATACGTGTCCTACATTCAAGGGAGTGATAGAAAATTCCCCACAATGATAATTTAGCTGATTGACAGAGGGTTACACCAATATTCTACCTCCTAATTGTCACGATTCCATCACTCATGGTGTCCTAAGGACGCTATGAGTGACAGCTTAGCTGCCCTATAGGGTCAAAGGCATGCTGGGCTGTCAGTATTGTGAGTGACAGCCCAGTTCTCCAATCTGAGGCCGGGGTGTTCTGAGCTGTCAGTATTCTGAGTGACAGCCCAGTTCTCCAATCTGAGGCCGGGGTGTTCTGAGCTGTCAGTATTGTGAGTGACAGCCCAGTTCTCCAATCTGAGGCAGGGGTGTTCTGGGCTGTCAGTACTGCAAATGATAGCCCAGTCCAATCTGGCCTGACCTGTGGGGCTTCCTCCAGGTGTCAACCATTCGGTGATTATCTTGCAACTTAGCTGGCCGGCATTGATCAGGACATTGCCAGTTGTAGCCTCTCTCTCCGGAGTGTTTGCTCTGTGTTCTGATTTCCTGATCTTTGTTGCCTGACCTTAGATTTTCCTTTTGATTCTCTGTTTGTCTTATCCCTTTGTCCTTGTCGAACCCTCCTGGTTTTGCCCTTGGGCTCCTTGACTTCCCTGCCTCATGGCGTGTCCGTGAGAAGTGACTCAGCGTCACACTAATATTCCAGAATTTGGAAACTTCAACAACCATTAGGATACAAGGTGCCGAATCTTGTGTTTCTGTCTAGAGATCCTTGTTCCCTGGACCCCAATTATCCTGTTTGGGGCCTAGAATGTAATATTTCACAAAACATGGAGAAAAACCATGGATTGAAGGTTGCATGAGATGTTGAAGGGTTAAGTTGAATGTCATGTCTCTGTAAGTCACAATGACGTTGCACTAGTTTGTATACCCCGACCTGTAATGTGTGAGATCCTCGTCTATGGACGGACATGATATGTGACCTGTGGGTCAAGGACGACTTTCATCGTCTGCCAAGCATGTATCAGGGAGAGGACAGATTGTCTCCGGAGACGATCTCCAGCCAAGAAGGATCCCACCACATGTCACACGTGTTTTCTTTCTTATAAAGCAATATTGAAATTCACTACATTGCTACATTGATAAATCCTGGACTCTGATTTCTGGAAATGTTCTTCATTCTGGTAACCCTCTGAATTACAGAACGCTCCCTTGTTTTTCAGGGAAACAAAAAGCCAGAAGTAAATTCATTATAAAGGAGATGACTTTTATGGCTGATAATCCACTTATCTTGGTAGAATTTCCGTCATTATCCCAATTTATGTCCCCCCATAACATCTATTATACGTCTCCACAACCCCATCCCCCACCCCTACACAAGCCAATATAAGGCACTCAGATCACTGACCATAACCCAAGTCTCTACATCTCATATCTGCCAAACTCAACCCAAGAGCATTCATCTTTGGTCAATCAAGGTTGACTTGTCCTCCATGGACCGATGCATGAAAGTTTGTGAACCTTTCAGAATTTTCCATATTTCTGCATAAATTTGACTTATAACTACATCAGATTTTCACAAAAGTCTTGAAAGTACAGAAAGAACCAAATCAGACAAATTATAATATTAGACGTTGTTATTGGATTGTTTTCATCAATAAAAAAAAAATCTCATGTCTGAAAGTGTCAAAAGTATGTGAACCCTTTGCTCTCAGTGTCTGGTGTGACCTCCTTTTGCAATAATAACTGCCTCTAAATGTCTCCGACAATTACTGATTATTCCTGCACATCGGATGGGGGAATTTGATCTCATTCCTCTCTATAAAACTGTTTCACCTCTGTGATGTTGGCGGCTTCTCCCATAAACCTCTCTGTTCAGGTCCTTCCACAACATTTCTACAGGATTAAGGTCAGGACTTTAGTGCTTTGGGTCTTTGTCTTCCTGCAGGACCCATGTTCTCTGGAGATGCAGCTCATCGACTGATGCCCGGACATTTTCCATTAGCATTGTGCTGATAAGATTCAGAATTCATAGTTCCATCAATGATGGTGGCGGTTTCTAACTGAAATGCAGCAAAAGAAGCCCAAACCCTGATACTAGTGTGCATTTCACTTCCAGCCGTGCAGCGCTGGGGTCCTGGGTTACAATCCCACGAGAACAACATCTGTAAGGAGTTTGTATGTTCTCCCCATGTTTGGGTGGGTTTCCTCTGATTTCTCCGGTTTCCTCCAGCTCTCCAAAGACTGATAGGGAATTAGGACTGAGAGTCCCAATGGGGAGAGTGATGATGTCTGTAAAGTAATGGTGCTCTGTGAGTAAAATGAATAAATGCTACCACTGTGTGTCACAGATATATGATATATAAAGCAGATGATTTTTTTCTCCAAACCTAACACATCTCATTTACACCAAAAAACTCTATTTTGGTCTCATCAGTCCACAAAACCTTGCTCCAATAATCTTCCTGCTCATCCAGGGGATCTTTAGAGGCCACAATATTATTTTCTGAGAGCAGCAGCTTTTTCCTTACAATCTTAGTATACCGGTATACTCCATTGTTATTCAGTGTCCTTCTAGTGGCAAACAGATGAACATTAATATTAGATAATGTGAAAGAGGCCTTTAGTTGCTCAGAGTTGACCTTGGGTTTCTTTGTTATTATTACACACCTTGCTCTTGGAGTGATCTTTGATGGTCGACCACTTCAAGGGTAATAATGGTTATGAATTTTGTACACAATCTGTCACACTTGTACGGGTTGTACTTACTCAGGTGCTGCAGGAGGAAGACAGGAGGCATGTTCCTTTCAAAAGTTCATATGGGTTTACTTACTTATTTACCACCCAGGACAAGGCTTCTTGGCCCAGTGAGATTGGCTCCTGTCAGTCCCTGTCCTTATATCAAGAGAATCCTTGGATCTGCTATATAATCTATACACAGCCAGAACTGACCGCACGGCAGTCCTCATTAAGGGACAGTACACGGCATCCGGCAAGGTCCTGTCACTGCAATATCCGGCTGCTCCTATTCGTCTGGTGTTTGGTCGCTGAGTGTCAGGACGTCTGATGACACATAACGTTTATCACTCGTTTCTTTGTTATTTTCTTTCTTTTCTTTGTTTTATTAATGTTTCCATATTTGTTTCCTCCCGGCTCTCTCCGGTCTGCATCCCCTCCACGTCCGGCCGTCACTGCTCGTCTCTCAATGTGTCGCTGTGTTTTGTCGCCATGACACAATGTTGATGTTCTCGATGTTTTCCTATTTCTCGGCTTCGGACTGGAGTCCGTGTGTGAGTGACGCACAGAGAATCCTTCTTCCCAGGATGTTTGATGTGGACGTGTTCCTTGTGTTTAGCTTTCCTTCCCGTGTCATCACAGCGACAGAACCCTGTAACTCTGCCGCCTCCGCTGGCCAACGTCAATATAGAGCTACTGCGCGACCCATCACTAATATTACTGCCGGTGCCGGAGCCAGAATTTCCACCGCGACGCGCGTTCTGGGGGAATCCGTCATTTACTCCTGTCACAGAGACTGCAGACAGCCGAATACCAGGACTCAGCCCACACCACAAAAATGTCACATGAGTCACTCCGACGGCAGCGTGCACCTGATGGCGGATAATGCAGCAGATGTCACCGGCAGTCCTATGTAACACCACAGATAACACAGTGATAACTCTCTGAGTACAGATAATGTAGTAGATGTCACCTGCAGTCCTATGTAACATCACAGATAACACAGTGATATCTCTCTGAGTACAGATAATGTAGTAGATGTCACCTGCAGTCCTATGTAACACCACAGATAACAGTGATAACTCTCTGAGTACAGATAATGTAGTAGATGTCACCTGCAGTCCTATGTAACACCACAGATAACACAGTGATAACTCTCTGAGTACAGATAATGTAGTAGATGTCACCTGCAGTCCTATGTAACACCACAGATAACACATGATAACTCTCTGAGTACAGATAATGTAGTAGATGTCACCTGCAGTCCTATGTAACACACAGATAACACAGTGATAACTCTTGATACAGATAATGTAGTAGATGTCACCTGCAGTCCTATGTAACACCACAGATAACACAGTGATAACTTTGAGTACAGATAATGTAGTAGATGTCACCTGCAGTCCTATGTAACACCACAGATAGCACAGTGATACTCTCTGAGTACAGATAATGTAGTAGATGTCACCTGCAGTCCTATGTAACACCACAGATACACAGTGATAACTCTCTGAGTACAGATAATGTAGTAGATGTCACCTGCAGTCCTATGTAACACCACAGATAAAACACAGTGATAACTCTCTGAGTACAGATAATGTAGTAGATGTCACCTGCAGTCCTATGTAACACACAGATAACACATGATAACTCTCTGAGTACAGATAATGTAGTAGATGTCACCTGCAGTCCTATGTAACACCACAGATAACACAGTGATAACTCTCTGAGTACAGATAATGTAGTAGATGTCACCTGCAGTCCTATGTAACACCACAGATAACACAGTGATAACTCTCTGAGTACAGATAAGTTAGTAGATGTCACCTGCAGTCCTATGTAACACCATGATAACACAGTGATAACTCTCTGAGTACAGATAATGTAGTAGATGTCACCTGCAGTCCTATGTAACACCACAGATAACACAGTGATAACTCTCTGAGTACAGATAATGTAGTAGATGTCACCTGCAGTCCTATGTAACACCACAGATAACACAGTGATAATCTCTCTGAGTACAGATAATGTAGTAGATGTCACCTGCAGTCCTATGTAACACCACAGATAACACAGTGATAACTGAGTACAGATAATGTAGTAGATGTCACCTGCAGTCCTATGTAACACCACAGATAACACAGTGATACTCTCTGAGTAAGATAATGTAGTAGATGTCACCTGCAGTCCTATGTAACACCACAGATAACACAGTGATAACTCTCTGAGTACAGATAATGTAGTAGATGTCACCTGCAGTCCTATGTAACACCACAGATAACACAGTGATAACTCTCTGAGTACAGATATATAGTAGATGTCACCTGCAGTCCTATGTAACACCACAGATAACACAGTGATAACTCTCTGAGTAAGATAATGTAGTAGATGTCACCAGCAGTCCTATGTAACACCACAGATAACAGGATAACTGAGTACAGATAATGTAGTAGGTGTCACCTGCAGTCCTATTAACACCACAGATACACAGTGATAACTCTCTGAGTACAGATAATGTAGTAGATGTCACCTGCAGTCCTATGTAACACCACAGATAACACAGTGATAACTCTCTGAGTAAATAATGTAGTAGATGTCACCGCAGTCCTATGTAACACCACAGATAACACAGGATAACTCTCTGAGTACAGATAATGTAGTAGATGTCACCTGCAGTCCTATGTAACACCACAGATAACACGATAACTGAGTACAGATAATGTAGTAGGTGTCACCTGCAGTCCTATGTAACACCACAGATACACAGTGATAACTCTCTGAGTACAGATAATGTAGTAGGTGTCACCTGCAGTCCTATGTAACACCACAGATACACAGTGATAACTCTGAGTACAGATAATGTAGTAGATGTCACCTGCAGTCCTATGTAACACCACAATAACACAGTGATAACTCTCTGAGTACAGATAATGTAGTAGATGTCACCTGCAGTCCTATGTAACACACAGATAACACAGTGATATCTCTCTGAGTACAGATAATGTATAGATGTCACCTGCATCCTATGTAACACCACAGATAACACAGTGATAACTCTCTGAGTACAGATAATGTAGTAGATGTCACCTGCAGTCCTATGTAACACCACAGATAACACAGTGATAACTCTCTGAGTACAATAATGTAGTAGATGTCACCTGCAGTCCTATGTAACACCATAGATAACACAGTGATAACTCTCTGAGTACAGATAATGTAGTAGATGTCACCTGCAGTCCTATGTAACACCACAGATAACACAGTGATAACTCTCTGAGTACAGATAATGTAGTAGATGTCACCTGCAGTCCTATGTAACACCATAATAACACAGTGATACTCTCTGAGTACAGATAATGTAGTAGATGTCACCTGCAGTCCTATGTAACACCACAGATAACACAGTGATAACTGATACAGATAATGTAGTAGATGTCACCTGCAGTCCTATGTAACACCACAGATAACACAGTGATACTCTCTGAGTAAGATAATGTAGTAGATGTCACCTGCAGTCCTATGTAACACCACAGATAACACAGTGATAACTCGAGTACAGATAAGTAGATGTCACCTGCAGTCCTATGTAACACCAGATAACACAGTGATAACTCTCTGAGTACAGATAATGTAGTAGATGTCACCTGCATCCTATGTAACACCACAGATAACACAGTGATAACTCTCTGAGTACAGATAATGTAGTAGATGTCACCTGCAGTCCTATGTAACACCAAGATAACACAGTGATAACTCTCTGAGTACAGATAATGTAGTAGATGTCACCTGCAGTCCTATGTAACACCACAGATAACACAGTGATAACTCTCTGAGTACAGATAATGTAGTAGATGTCACCTGCAGTCCTATGTAACACCACAGATAACACATGATAACTCTCTGAGTACAGATAATGTAGTAGATGTCACCTGCAGTCCTATGTAACACCAAATAACACAGTGATACTCTCTGAGTACAGATAATGTAGTAGATGTCACCTGCAGTCCTATGTAACACCACAGATAACACAGTGATAACTGAGTACAGATAATGTAGTAGATGTCACCTGCAGTCCTATGTAACACCACAGATAACACAGTGATAACTCTCTGAGTAAGATAATGTAGTAGATGTCACCTGCAGTCCTATGTAACACCACAGATAACACAGTGATAACTCTCTGAGTACAGATAATGTAGATGTCACCTGCAGTCCTATGTAACACCAGATAACACAGTGATAACTCTCTGAGTACAGATAATTAGTAGATGTCACCTGCAGTCCTATGTAACACCACAGATAACACAGTGATATCTCTGAGTAAGATAATGTAGTAGATGTCACCTGCAGTCCTATGTAACACCACAGATAACACAGTGATAACTCTCTGAGTACAGATAATGTAGTAGATGTCACCGCAGTCCTATGTAACACCAAATAACACAGTGATAACTCTCTGAGTACAGATAATGTAGTAGATGTCACCTGCAGTCCTATGTAACACCACAGATAACACAGTGATAACTTCTGAGTACAGATAATGTAGTAGATGTCACCTGCAGTCCTATGTAACACCACAGATACACAGTGATAACTCTCTGAGTAAGATAATGTAGTAGATGTCACCAGCATCCTATGTAACACCACAGATAACACAGCGATAACTCTCTGAGTACAGATAATGTAGTAGATGTCACCTGCAGTCCTATGTAACACCACAGATAACCAGCGATAACTGAGTACAGATAATGTAGTAGATGTCACCTGCAGTCCTATGTAACACCACAGATAGCACAGTGATAACTCTCTGAGTACAGATAATGTAGTAGATTTCACCTGCAGTCCTATGTAACACCACAGATAGCACAGTGATAACTCTCTGAGTACAGATAATGTAGTAGATGTCACCTGCAGTCCTATGTAACACCACAGATAAGCACAGTGATAACTCTCTGAGTACAGATAATGTAGTAGATGTCACCTGCAGTCCTATGTAACACCACAGACAACACAGTGATAACTCTCTGAGTACAGATAATGTAGTAGATGTCACCTGCAGTCCTATGTAACACCACAGATAACACAGTGATAACTCTCTGAGTACAGATAATGTAGTAGATGTCACCTGCAGTCCTATGTAACACCACAGATAACACAGTGATAACTCTCTGAGTACAGATAATGTAGTAGATGTCACCTGCAGTCCTATGTAACACCACAGATAACACAGTGATAACTCTGAGTACAGATAATGTAGTGGATGTCACCGCAGTCCTATGTAACACCACAGATAACACAGTGATAATCTCTCTGAGTACAGGTAATGTAGTAGATGTCACCTGCAGTCCTATGTAACACCACAGATAACACAGTGATATCTCTCTGAGTACAGATAATGTAGTAGATGTCACCTGCAGTCCTATGTAACACCACAGATAACACAGTGATATCTCTCTGAGTACAGATAATGTAGTAGATGTACCTGCAGTCCTATGTAACACCACAGATAACACAGTGATAACTCTCTGAGTACAGATAATGTAGTAGATGTCACCTGCAGTCCTATGTAACACACAGATAACACAGTGATAACTCTCTGAGTACAGATAATGTAGTAGATGTCACCTGCAGTCCTATGTAACACCACAGATAACACAGTGATATCTCTGAGTACAGATAATGTAGTAGATGTCACCTGCAGTCCTATGTAACACCACAGATAACACAGTGATATCTCTCTGAGTACAGATAATGTAGTAGATGTCACCTGCAGTCCTATGTAACACCACAGATAACACAGTGATAACTCTCTGAGTACAGATAATGTAGTAGATGTCACCTGCAGTCCTATGTAACACCACAGATAACACAGTGATAACTCTCTGAGTACAGATAATGTAGTAGATGTCACCTGGAGTCCTATGTAACACCACAGATAACACAGTGATAACTCTCTGAGTACAGATAATGTAGTAGATGTGACCTGCAGTCCTATGTAACATCACAGATAACACAGTGATATCTCTGAGTACAGATAATGTAGTAGATGTGACCTGCAGTCCTATGTAACACCACAGATAACACAGTGATAACTCTGAGTACAGATAATGTAGTAGATGTCACCTGCAGTCCTATGTAACACCACAGATAACACAGTGATAACTCTCTGAGTACAGATAATGTAGTAGATGTCACCTGCAGTCCTATGTAACACCACAGATAACACAGTGATAACTCTCTGAGTACAGATAATGTAGTAGATGATACCTGCAGTCCTATGTAACACCACAGATAACACAGTGATATCTCTGAGTACAGATAATGTAGTAGATGTCACCTGCAGTCCTATGTAACACCACAGATAACACAGTGATAACTCTCTGAGTACAGATAATGTAGTAGATGATACCTGCAGTCCTATGTAACACCACAGATAACACAATGATAACTCTCTGAGTACAGATAATGTAGTAGATGTCACCGCAGTCCTATGTAACACCACAGATAACACAGTGATAACTCTGAGTACAGATAATGTAGTGGATGTCACCTGCAGTCCTATGTAACACCACAGATAACACAGTGATAACTCTGAGTACAGATAATGTAGGAGATGTCACCTGCAGTCCTATGTAACACCACAGATAACACAGTGATAACTCTGAGTACAGATAATGTAGGAGATGTCACCTGCAGTCCTATGTAACACCACAGATAACACAGTGATATCTCTGAGTACAGATAATGTAGTAGATGTCACCTGCAGTCCTATGTAACACCACAGATAACACAGTGATATCTCTGAGTACAGATAATGTAGTAGATGTCACCTGCAGTCCTATGTAACACCACAGATAACACAGTGATATCTCTGAGTACAGATAATGTAGTAGATGTCACCTGCAGTCCTATGTAACACCACAGATAACACAGTGATATCTCTGAGTACAGATAATGTAGTAGATGTCACCTGCAGTCCTATGTAACACAACAGATAACACAGTGATAACTCTGAGTACAGATAATGTAGTAGATGTCACCTGCAGTCCTATGTAACACCACAGATAACACAGTGATAACTCTCTGAGTACAGATAATGCAGTAGATGTCACCTGCAGTCCTATGTAACACCACAGATAACACAGTGATAACTCTCTGAGTACAGATAATGTAGTAGATGTCACCTGCAGTCCTATGTAACACCACAGATAACACAGTGATAACTCTCTGAGTACAGATAATGTAGTAGATGTCACCTGCAGTCCTATGTAACACTACAGATAACACAGTGATATCTCTCTGAGTACAGATAATGCAGTAGATGTCACCTGCAGTCCTATGTAACACCACAGATAACACAGTGATATCTCTCTGAGTACAGATAATGTAGTAGATGTCACCTGCAGTCCTATGTAACACCACAGATAACACAGTGATAACTCTCTGAGTACAGATAATGTAGTAGATGTCACCTGCAGTCCTATGTAACACCACAGATAACACAGTGATATCTCTCTGAGTACAGATAATCTAGTAGATGTCACCTGCAGTCCTATGTAACACCACAGATAACACAGTGATAACTCTCTGAGTACAGATAATGTAGTAGATGTCACCTGCAGTCCTATGTAACACCACAGATCACACAGTGATCACTCTATGAGTACAGATAATGTAGTGGAGTCTCGCCGCAGTCCTATGTAACAGTTACACTGGCACATGTCTGAGGACAGATCAGCACACGGTTTGTCGCTGCTGCGGG
>JARQOD010001022.1:0-48454 GCA_033576555.1 Oophaga sylvatica | reverse complement strand
CACAGGATACCGGGATCTGTGCAGTGCTGGCGGTGTAACAAGAAGCAATGATCTGGAAACCTCGCGGCTCCACACGTCATCGCATGGAACAGATCAAACGCTGGATATAGTTCTGTTTAGGGAGAGGACTAGAACTCTAGCGCCACTATTGGAAGTAGCAATCCTTAAAGTCAATGTCGACCCTATAATGATCCTTGTCTCATGACTTAAGATAAAAGCCAAACCAGAATCTCAATTTGCAGACACTGTTTCGGGGTACTGCCCCTCGTCTGTGCAACGTGTGAGATCTGGTTTGGCTGCGTGAGAGGCGTCTGACCGGGATCCAAGAAGTATCGTCTCTCCTTGCGGATAGTGACATGTTGAGCTCGCATGTTTCCCAGAGCAGCTCTGCAGCTTTCACAGGCTGAATATTCTCCATCTACAGCACTAAGATCATCAGAACTCAGAGATTTCCACAAATGCAACTGAAAGCTCCATGATGTAAAGAAGAAGCCAAATCTCTACACAATCCAGAACGCTGCCGTCTTCTCTACACAATCCAGAACGCTGCCGTCTTCTCTATACAATCCAGAACGCTGCCGTCTTCTCTACACAATCCAGAACGCTGCCGTCTTCTCTAACAATCCAGAACGCTGCCGTCTTCTCTACACAATCCAGAACGCTGCCGTCTTCTCTATACAATCCAGAACGCTGCCGTCTTCTCTAACAATCCAGAACGCTGCCGTCTTCTCTATACAATCCAGAACGCTGCCGTCTTCTCTATACAATCCAGAACGCTGCCGTCTTCTCTATACAATCCAGAACGCTGCCGTCTTCTCTATACAATCCAGAACGCTGCCGTCTTCTCTATACAATCCAGAACGCTGCCGTCTTCTCTAACAATCCAGAACGCTGCCGTCTTCTCTATACAATCCAGAACGCTGCCGTCTTCTCTACACAATCCAGAACGCTGCCGTCTTCTCTATACAATCCAGAACGCTGCCGTCTTCTCTACACAATCCAGAACGCTGCCGTCTTCTCTAACAATCCAGAACGCTGCCGTCTTCTCTATACAATCCAGAACGCTGCCGTCTTCTCTATACAATCCAGAACGCTGCCGTCTTCTCTACACAATCCAGAACGCTGCCGTCTTCTCTACACAATCCAGAACGCTGCCGTCTTCTCTACACAATCCAGAACGCTGCCGTCTTCTCTACACAATCCAGAACGCTGCCGTCTTCTCTAAACAATCCAGAACGCTGCCGTCTTCTCTACACAATCCAGAACGCTGCCGTCTTCTCTAAACAATCCAGAACGCTGCCGTCTTCTCTACACAATCCAGAACGCTGCCGTCTTCTCTACACAATCCAGAACGCTGCCGTCTTCTCTAAACAATCCAGAACGCTGCCGTCTTCTCTAACAATCCAGAACGCTGCCATCTT
Organism: Oophaga sylvatica; assembly: GCA_033576555.1. NCBI lineage: Eukaryota > Metazoa > Chordata > Amphibia > Anura > Dendrobatidae > Oophaga > Oophaga sylvatica. The sequence goes on along the minus strand of JARQOD010001022.1, from coordinate 47,033 downwards.
CTCTACACAATCCAGAACGCTGCCGTCTTCTCTACACAATCCAGAACGCTGCCGTCTTCTGTAACAATCCAGAACGCTGCCGTCTTCTCTACACAATCCAGAACGCTGCCGTCTTCTCTACACAATCCAGAACGCTGCCGTCTTCTCTATACAATCCAGAACGCTGCCGTCTTCTCTACACAATCCAGAACGCTGCCGTCTTCTCTACACAATCCAGAACGCTGCCGTCTTCTCTAAACAATCCAGAACGCTGCCGTCTTCTCTACACAATCCAGAACGCTGCCATCTTCTCTACACAATCCAGAACGCTGCCGTCTTCTCTACACAATCCAGAACGCTGTCGTCTTCTCTAACAATCCAGAACGCTGCCGTCTTCTCTATACAATCCAGAACACTGCCGTCTTCTCTACACAATCTGAACGCTGCGCTCTTCACAATCCAGAACGCTGCGTCTTCTCTACACAATCCAGAACGCTGCCGTCTTCTCTATACAATCCAGAACGCTGCCGTCTTCTCTACACAATCCAGAACGCTGCCGTCTTCTCTACACAATCCAGAACGCTGCCGTCTTCTCTACACAATCCAGAACGCTGCCGTCTTCTCTATACAATCCAGAACACTGCCGTCTTCTCTATACAATCCAGAACGCTGCCGTCTTCTCTATACAATCCAGAGCGCTGCCGTCTTCTCTACACAATCCAGAACGCTGCCGTCTTCTCTACACAATTCAGAACGCTGCCGTCTTCTCTACACAATCCAGAACGCTGCCGTCTTCTCTATACAATCCAGAACGCTGCCATCTTCTCTACACAATCCAGAACGCTGCCGTCTTCTCTACACAATCCAGAGCGCTGCCGTCTTCTCTACACAATCCAGAACGCTGCCGTCTTCTCTACACAATCCAGAACACTGCCGTCTTCTCTACACAAGCCAGAACGCTGCCGTCTTCTCTACACAATCCAGAACGCTGCCGTCTTCTCTACACAATCCAGAACGCTGCTGTCTTCTCTACACAATCCAGAACGCTGCCGTCTTCTCAGGGCCGAAGCTCCATATAATGGACGGCGGCAACATGGAAAATGTTCTGTGGTTGGAGGAATCTGAAGGTGAAATACAGACACCATGTTGTGCACACCCAGGAGGAGCGGGGCCGTCCAACGGGATATCAGCGTGCACTTCTGCATCTCTAATGGTACGGATGGCATTAGTGCCTATGTCATTTCCTCCAGCCCCCGGGCCGATTCCTGGACACCATTTTGCCAGCAGCTGGTCCTATAATTCTTCCCTACACCACAAGCAGACACAGAGTTCACTGCTGCATGCTACAGCGTATGCAACACAGAACTATGTATGTATGCTGGCCAGGCCGTTCTCTGTGAATGGAGTTAGTGCACTCTGCGCTCCCATACCATTCCTATGATGAAGGCAGCAGTCTCAGTGTCTTCTATGTGGCTGTATATCCAGCAGTCCCAGTGTCTCCTATGTGATGTATATACAGCAGTCTCCTTTGTGATGTATAACCAGCAGTCCCAGTGTCTCCTATGTGGCTGTATATCCAGCAGTCCCAGTGTCTCCTATGTGATGTATATACAGCAGTCTCCTTTGTGATGTATAACCAGCAGTCCCGGTGTCTCCTATGTGGCTGTATATCCAGCAGTCTCAGTGTCTCCTATGTGACGTATATACAGCAGTCTCAGTGTCTCCTATGTAATATACATATACAGCAGTCTCAGTGTCTCCTATGTGGCTGTATATCCAGCAGTCTCAGTGTATCCTATGCAATATATATACAGCAGTATCAGTGTCTCCTATGCAATGTATATACAGCAATCTCCTTTGTGATTTATAACCAGCAGTCTCAGTATCTCCTATGTGGCTGTATACCCAGCAGTCTCAGTATCTCATATGTGACTTATATACAGCAGTATCAGTGTCTCCTATGTAATATATATATACAGCAGTATCAGTGTCTCCTATGAGATGTATAAACAGCAGTGTCAGTATCTCCTATGTGGCTGAATACCCAGCAGTCTCAGTATCTCATATGTGACTTATATACAGCAGTCTCAGTGTCTCCTATGTAATATATATATATATATACAGCAGTCTCAGTGTCTCCTATGTGGCTGTATATCCAGCAGTCTCAGTGTCTCCTATGTAATATATATACAGCAGTATCAGTGTCTCCTATGTCATGTATACACAGCAGTCTCCTTTGTGATGTATAACCAGCAGTCTCAGTATCTCCTATGTGGCTGTATACTCAGCAGTCTCAGTATCTCGTATGTGACTTATATACAGCAGTATCAGTGTCTCCTATGTAATATATATACAGCAGTGTCTCCTATGTGACGTATATACAGCAGTCTCAGTGTCTCCTATATAATATATTATATATATATACAGCAGTCTCAGTGTCTCCTATGTAATATATATACAGCAGTATCAGTGTCTCCTATGTAATATATATATACAGCAGTATCAGTGTCTCCTATGAGATGTATAAACAGCAGTCTCAGTATCTCCTATGTGGCTGAATACCCAGCAGTCTCAGTATCTCATATGTGACTTATATACAGCAGTCTCAGTGTCTCCTATGTAAATATATATATATATATACAGCAGTCTCAGTGTCTCCTATGTGGCTGTATATCCAGCAGTCTCAGTGTCTCCTATGTAATATATATACAGCAGTATCAGTGTCTCCTATGTCATGTATACACAGCAGTCTCCTTTGTGATGTATAACCAGCAGTCTCAGTATCTCCTATGTGGCTGTATACTCAGCAGTCTCAGTATCTCGTATGTGACTTATATACAGCAGTATCAGTGTCTCCTATGTAATATATATACAGCAGTGTCTCCTATGTGACGTATATACAGCAGTCTCAGTGTCTCCTATATAATATATATATATATATACAGCAGTCTCAGTGTCTCCTATGTAATATATATACAGCAGTATCAGTGTCTCCTATGTGATGTATATACAGCAATCTCCTTTGTGATGTATAACCAGCAGTCTCAGTATCTCCTATGTGGCTGTATATCCAGCAGTCTCAGTATCTTATATGTGACTTATATACAGCAGTATCAGTGTCTCCTGTGTATTATATATACAGCAGTCTCAGTGTCTCCTATGTGGCTGTATATCCAGCAGTCTCAGTGTCTACTATGTAATATATATACAGCAGTAATAGTGTCTCCTATGTGATGTATATACAGCAGTCTCCTTTGTGATGTATAACCAGCAGTCTCAGTATCTCCTATGTGGCTGTATACCCAGCAGTCTCAGTATCTCGTATGTGACTTATATACAGCAGTATCAGTATCTCCTATGTAATATATATATAGCAGTATCAGTGTCTCCTATGTGATGTATATACAGCAGTCCCAGTCTCTCCTATGTGATGTATATACAGCAGTCTCAGTGTCTCCTATGTGACTGTATATCCAGCAGTCTCTGTATCTCCTATATGACGTATATACAGCAGTCCCAGTGTCTCCTACGTGGCTGTATATCCCGCAGTCTCAGTGTCTCCTATGTGGCTGTATATCCTGCAGTCTCAGTGTCTCCTATGTGGCTGTATATCCAGCAGTCTCAGTATCTCCTATGTGACGTATATACAGCAGTCTCAGTGTCTCCTATGTAATATATATACAGCAGTCTCAGTATCTCCTATGTGGCTGTATATCCAGAAGTCTCAGTATCTACTATGTGACATATATACAGCAGTCTCAGTGTCTCCTATGTGATGTATATACAGCAGTCTCAGTATCTCCTATGTGGCTGTATATCTAGCAGTCTCAGTGTCTCCTATGTAATATATATACAGCAGTATCAGTATCTATTATGTGATGTATATACAGCAGTCTCCTTTGTGATGTATATCCAGCAGGCTTAGTGTCTCCTATGTGACGTATGTATAGCAGTTTCAATGTCCCCTATGTGATGTATACACATCAGTCTTAGTGTCTCCTATGTAACGTATATACTGCAGTCTCAGTGTCTCCTATGTTATGTATATACATCAGTGTCATGTATAGTGTACAGTTCCTATAGCGTCTTGTGCTTGGGTGCGAGGAAAACACAGGAGACACAGGTTGATATGAAATGACTTGTATTACTTCATACAAGCATGCTGAAAAGTTCACACAGTTTGCAGGAACAGCGACAGGAGACACAGCAGGCTAGAGTAACTTCAAGCACTACAATAAATCTCCAAAGCAGGTTCAGGATCTCTTCTCTGTACCGTAATTCCTCTGCAAACATGGATTCACCAAACAGCAGGTTTCCAGAGTCCAAAAGTGTTCCAAGGTTCCTCAGTAGGAATAGCTGGAGTACAAGTCCAAGATTTCCAGAAGTCAGGTCACAGACTGACTGAGGCTTGATTCAGGAGCACTGATTGTTCAGCTGAGGCTGCTTAAGAAACAAGAGGGAAGAATCAGGGCGGGAACATGAAAACTGGAAACTCCATATTAACTGAGGGCAAGAGCTGCAGAAAGACAGAAAGCAAAATGGCCGACGGAAAACTGAGTTTCAAGGAACATGTCAACAGAGACAAAGAACCTTACATTACTCCCCCCTTAGGGACAACCTCCGGATGACCTCAGACCAGGCTTGTCAGGGTACCTCTGATGAAACTGGCGGAGCAGGCGAGGAGCATTTACATTATTGACTGGTTCCCATGAGTTGTCCTCCACTGGGTAGCCCTGCCATTTAATCAAATATTGCAACTGATTTCTGTACAACCTGGAATCTAGAATCCTTTCCACCATAAATTCTTCCTGACCATCGACCAGCACTGGGTCAGGGCAAGGAGAAGAACGTCCAGGAAACGTATTGGGTGTTGCAGCCTTTAGTAGGGATACATGAAAGACAGGGTGGATTCTCATAGTTCTGGGCAATTGAAGACGACAAGCAACAGCACTTATAATCTTATTGATCTTATAAGGTCCAATGTACTTATGTCCCAATTTAGACGATGGAATCTTTAATTTAAGATTTCTGGTTGACAGCCAGACCAAATCTCCTACCTTGAAAGCTGGTGCAGGTTTACGAAATTTATCTGCTGCTTTCTTGTACCTTTCCTGAGCCAATTCTAGATTTTCCTTTAGAAGATCCATATTCTTTTGTAAAGAAGTGATTCTTTCAGCCACTGCCGGCAAGGGCGTATCTATGGGAAATCGAGGAAGAATGTTAGGATGATAACCTAGATTGGAGTAAAAAGGAGACTGCTTAGTGGAGGCGCTCTGAGAGTTGTTATAAGAGAACTTAGCCAGTGGAAGTAGATCCACCCAATCATCCTGTAGGTGGCAGATAAAACAGCGGAGATACTGCTCCAGGGTCTGATTGGTTCGTTCTGTCTGTCCATTAGTCTGGGGATGAAAAGCAGAAGAAAGGTTTACTTTAATGTCCAATGCTGCACAGAAATTTTGCCAAAACCTTCAAGTGAATTGCACCCCTCGATCCGAAATGACCTCATCCAGTACTCCATGTAAGCGAAACACATTCTTAATCATCAAGTCTGATGTCTGTTTTGCAGTGGGTAAGCCGACACAAGGGATAAAATGAGCTGCCTTTGTTAGACGGTCAACCACCACTAGAATGGTGTTCTTCCCTTGAGAGGTTGGTAACTCCACAATGAAGTCCATAGAAATGGATCCCCATGGGCGGGACGGGGTGGGAAGAGGTTGCAACAGACCAGTTGGTGAGGAGCGAGGTGTTTTGCATCTTGCACAGACTTCACATGAAGTGACATAGTTTAAGACATCTTTCCTGTAAGTGGGCCACCAAAAGAAACGAGAAAGAAATTCTTGTGTCTTTAGAATTCCCCTATGCCCGCTATCTTGGAATCGTGGATGAGTTGCAATACTCTCAATCTGACTGTTTCAGGTATATACAGACGTTGTCCCTGAATCCACACACCATTCTTAAAGACAAGACTTACGTCCCTTGGGGGTTGAGCCAACAAAGAATCCGCATGGTATGCTTCCTTGATGTCCTTAAGTAGGTCTTGATTATGAATCACTCCCAGGAATCTAGAGTCAGGAAGAATAGTCTTAGGAGGAGTAAGTGGACGTGTCTCTGCTGAATGAATCCTAGAGAGTGCATCAGCCTTTCCATTGCGCGATCCTGGTCTATAAGAAATGACAAAATTAAATTGGTTTAGGAAAAGATTCCAGCGAGCCTGGCGAGAAGTCAGGCACTTAGCCGACCTGATAAATTCAAGGTTACGATGGTCTGTCAGGACGACTATTTGCTGTGCAGCTCCCTGAAGAAGGTGTCTCCATTCCTTGAAGGCGGCAATAATGGCCAACAATTCTCTATTGCCCACATCGTAGTTCCTCTCAGCCGAAGACAACTGCTGGGAAAAGAAGGCACAGGGATGCAAGACATTCTTCTCACCTGTTCTCTGAGAGAGTATAGCTCCAACGGCACAGTCTGAAGCATCCACCTCTATTATGAAGGCAAGCTCGGGGTTGGGATGTACTAAGATAGGTGCGGTGGTAAATTTATCCTTTAAACAGGAAAATGCTTCCTGAGCTTGCGGGGTCCAGGAGAACCTAGACTGTTTCCGGGTAAGTTGGGTGATAGGTGACACTACCTCAGAAAAATTCTTAATGAAACGTCTATAGAAGTTGGCAAACCCGATGAAACGCTGCACCTCCTTCACATTTCTAGGAATTGGCCAATCCTTGATGGCTTGGGTCTTGCTTCCATCCATACTAATCCCTTGAGTAGATAGTACATACCCCAGAAATTGAATTTCGGTCCTATGGAATTCACATTTTTCAAGTTTGATGTAGAGATGGTTTTGTCTTAGGCGTTCTAAGACCATTCTCACATGTCCATGATGTTCCTCTGTGGAGTTAGAAAAAATTAGAATATCATCCAGATAAATCACCAAAAATGTATCTAGGAGATCCCTGAAGATATCATTCACGAAGTGTTGGAAAGTGGCTGGGGCGGTACTCAGACCAAAAGGCATAACTAGATATTCAAAGTGTCCATAGCGTGACCTGAAAGCAGTCTTCCATTCATCCCCAGGTCTAATACGGACCAAGTTATAGGCCCCACGGAGATCCAGTTTAGAGAAAATTTTGGCATGCCGCACTCTCTCCAACAACTCAGGGATTAAAGGCAATGGATAACGGTTTCTAATAGTAACCTTATTGAGTTCCCTATAGTCTATGCAGGGTCTCAGAGATCCATCTTTCTTCTTCACAAAGAAGATGGGTGCACCTGCGGGAGATGAAGAGGGCGTATGAAGCCCTTGGCTAAATTTTCGTCTATATAATCCTTCAAAGCTTTTAGCTCGGGCCCCGCTAGGGGTAGATCTTACCAAAAGGTATCTCGGCTCCAGGCAATAATTCAATTGGACAATCATATGGACGGTGAGGAGGAAGCTGATCAGCGTTCTTCTTGTCACATAAATCCACATAGTCCTGGTATACAGCTGGTAGTTCAGGGACTGACATGGTTCCTTTAGGAACAGAGCAAGCTGAAACTCCTTGACTCATCTGTTTCTCCGGAAAGTGTAATTCCTTGGTCTCCCAGTTAATCGTAGGATTCTGCGCCTGCAGCCATGGTAGCCCTAGAATAATGGGAAAGTGGGGAGAAGAGATAAGCATATAATACATTTTCTCCTGATGATCTTTACCCATAAGGACCCTCAAAGGCTCTGTTTCCTGATCCACTGGTCCAGAGGTCAGCAGGGAGCCATCCACAGTCTCCATCTGTACTGGAGTAGCCTTCTTCACTGAACGTATCCCCTGTTTCAGAGCAAAGGAGATATCCATAAAATTTCCACATGCTCCTGAGTCGATCATAGCAGAGCTAGACACCCAGACTGAGTCAACCCAGAGTTTGATGGAAAGGAAGCAATGAGAACTGTTTCTTTTATAACTCAGCTGGGACACCGCTGAGGAAACTTGAAAAATTGCAGCGTTTATACCGTCATCGTCCCCAGAACTAACAGAGTTTAAGTCCGAGAAATCAAGATCTCTTGCAGCAGATCTCTCTGGAGCCTGAGGCTCGGACATGACAGAGCTCCTCTCGCAACACTCACAGTGAATGACTGCTGCAGTAGTCTTACGAGAACGGCTGGGGCAGTTTATAATGAAGTGCCCTGACTTACCACAGTAGAAACATAGATTTTCCTTTATACGATGTTCTTTGCGTGCATCACTAACCCGTCTTTGTAAAGAGTCCACCTGCATGGGTTCAGGTTCTGGTTCCCTTGTGATCCTACTCAAAGGTTCCTTAGCTGAGGAGGGAGGTAGGAAAAGGTTAGTGCGATTATTTTCGAACCATCTCTCTTGTCTGCGTTCAGTCAGACGAGCATCAATACGGATACAATAGTTAATAAAGTCACCTAACGCAGTGGGAGGGTCGGCACGAGCAAGTTCATCCTTAATCAGTGGAGACAACCCTTTCCGAAAAATAGATTTTTTAGCGGAAGTGTCCCAAGTGGTATCAAAAGCCCATCTCCTGAAATCCAGGGCATATTCGGCTACTGAACGCTTACCTTGGCGCAAAGTTAACATGGCTGCTTCAGCTGTTGCACCTCGATTGGGGTCATCAAACACCTGCCCCATGGCTGAAATAAAAGCATCAAGGTGATTCAAACAATCATCCTCAGTCTCAATCAGAGGGTTTGCCCACATCAAAGCCTTATTGGTAAGCAACATGATTATAGTAAGCACTTTGGATCGTTCAGTGGGAAATTGAGAAGCATGTGCAGAGAAAAATAAATTGCATTGATTAATAAATCCCCTGAATTTTTCATGTTCACCGCCAAAACGAAAAGGAGGTAATTTGGGGATCCCAGAACTCGGGGTTATGGCAGGAGCCTGGGCTCGTTCCTCTAGAGCCTCAATCCTGGCTCGCAATTCCTGGGTAGTCTGACCAAACACTTGCAAATTATGATTAGTGAGGTCCTGTAGGCTTGCAAAACGGGTTTTTAAAGTCTGTACATCTGAAAGGATTGTATCAGTCACTCCGCAAAGTTCCTTTATGCGGGCCTCCATCTTCCAGACCTTTTAAGGCAGAAGTGCTGGAAGGAGAAGAGGAAAGGAAAAAAAAAAAACAATAGTGTTTACCTGTGGTAACACTCCAGAGTAAAATTTTAAGGGAATGCGCTCACCTGGAATGGTTGTGAGAAGTCACAACCACTGTCATCACATAAGGTATTAAACGGACATCTGATATCCACAGTCACAGCAGACACGGCTTTCCCAGACCCAGCAGACACTAAACATTGGCTCCTGAATCTTGTCATGTATAGTGTACAGTTCTTATAGCGTCTTGTGCTTGGGTGCGAGGAAAACACAGGAGACATAGGTTGAAATGAAATGACTTGTATTACTTCATACAAGCATGCTGAAAAGTTCACACAGTTTGCAGGAACAGCGACAGGAGACACAGCAGGCCAGAGTAACTTCAAGCACTACAATAAATCTCCAAAGCAGGTTCAGGATCTCTTCTCTGTACCGTAATTCCTCTGCAAACATGGATTCACCAAACAGCAGGTTTCCAGAGTCCAAAAGTGTTCCAAGGTTCCTCAGTAGGGAATAGCTGGAGTACAAGTCCAAGGCTTCCAGGAGTCAGGTCACAGACTGACTGAGGCTTGATTAAGGAGCACTGATTGTTCAGCTGAGGCTGCTTAAGAAGCAAGAGGGAAGAATCAGGGCGGGAACATGAAAACTGGAAACTCCATATTAACTGAGGGCAAGAGCTGCAGAAAGACAGAAAGCAAAATGGCCGACGGAAAACTGAGTTTCAAGGAACATGTCAACAGAGACAAAGAACCTTACAATCAGTCTCAGTGTCTCCTATGTGATGTATATCCAGCAGTCTCGGTGTCTCCTATATTATGTATATACAGCAGACCTGGTGTCTCCTATAGGATGCTTCTGCAGATCCTTCTGTCTCTTCATGCTTTCTCAGACAGACTGGATGATGTGAGATCAGGGCTCTGTGGGGCCGGATCATCACCCCCAGGACTCCTCATTCTTAATGACATTGGTTGTATGTTTGGGGTTGATGTCCGGCTGCAGAATAAATTTCGAGCCAATCAGACACCTCCCTGATCCAGGCAGATACTTCCCCATCATGTAATACCATCAGGAGGCTTCTGATTTCCCTCAAATTTATTCTGCAGACAGACAACGACCCTAAATATCCAGCCAATGTCAGTAAGGAGTCCTGAAGCTGATGATTCTGCCCCACAGAGCCCTGATCTCACATCATCCCGTCTGTCTGGGATCACATGGAGAGACAGAAGGATCTGCACAAGCCTCATACACAAAAAATCTGTGGTCAGTTCTCCAAGATGTTTAGCGCAACCTCCTGCTAAGATCCTGTATATCCTGTGTACAAGGGGCAAGAAGAAGTGATAGAGGCGAAGGGCGATCACTAGATACTGATGGATTTACATTTCTTTCTTCTTCAGTCACTTTGCATTTTGTAAATTGATAAAGACATACTTTTGTCACCTCTATTTTGGAAGCTTCTTACTCTGCAGCAGTTTTCCACACCCGTCTATTGCACAGTTCTGTACCTCACACCTAGTGATGGACACACACATGTAGAGTGCAGGGGGTAATTACCTTTTTCGCTCCCATAAGGGCAGCTTTCTGGAGTTTCCGGTAACAGTATTTGGCATAGGTGCTGATCGCCACTCCTGAAATAAGAAGAGGACACAGGGTGAAGTCTCATGTAATAAGTTATCATGTTACATGGCATAATACAATGATGGGGAGAATAGTATTAAGATAGGAAGAAATCGGCACAGATACAAATCTGGAAATATAGAGATTTCCTGGAGAGACCAGACCCTGTGCCCACATCACAGCCACCAGACAAACAAGTGCACATATAGGAATTGTGAGTGAGGGGCAGAAGAAGATATCACACCCAGGGTAAGGAGGAGAGGTCACACTGCAGGGTAAGGAGAAGAGGTCACACCGAGAGTAAGGAGAAGAGGTCACACTGCAGGGTAAGGAGAAGAGGTCAGTCACACTTCAGGGTCAGGAGAAGAGGTCACACTGCAGGGTAAGGAGAAGAGGTCAGTCACACTTCAGGGTCAGAAGAGGTCACACTGCAGGGTAAGGAGTAGAGGTCAGTCACACCGCAGGGTCAGAAGAAGAGGCCAGTCACACCCAGGGTAAGGAGGAGAGGTCAGTCACACCGCAGGGTCAGAAGAAGAGGTCACAATGTAGGGTCAGCAGAAGAGGTCACACTGAAGGGTAAGGAGATGTCACACTGCAGGGTCAGAAGAAGATGTAACACTGCAAGGTAAGGAGAAGATGTCACACCGAGGGTAAGGAGGAGAAGTCAAACTGCAGGGTAAGGAGAAGAGGTCAGTCACACCGCAGGGTCAGGACAAGAGGTCAGTCACACCGCAGGATCAGGAGAAGAGGTCACACTGCAGAGTGAGGAGAAGAGGTCAGTCACACCGCAGAGTAGGGAGATGTCACACTGCAGGGTCAGGAGAAGAGGTCAGTCACACCGCGGGGTCAGAAGAAAATGTCACACAGCAGGGTCAGGAGAAGATGTCACACAGCAAGGTCAGATGTCAGTCACACCGCAGGGTCAGGAGAAGATGTCAGTCACATCGCAGGGTCAGGAGAAGATGTCAGTCACACCGCAGGGTCAGGAGAAGATGTCAGTCACATCGCAGGGTCAGGAGAAGATGTCAGTCACACAGAGGGTCAGGAGAAGATGTCAGTCACACCGCAGGGTCAGGAGAAGATGTCAGTCACATCGCAGGGTCAGGAGAAGATGTCAGTCACACCGCAGGGTGAGGAGAAGATGTCAGTCACACAGAGGGTCAGGAGAAGATGTCAGTCACATCGCAGGGTCAGGAGAAGATGTCAGTCACACCGCAGGGTGAGGAGAAGATGTCAGTCACACAGAGGGTCAGGAGAAGATGTCAGTCACACCGCAGGGTCAGGAGAAGATGTCACACAACACAGTCAGGAGAAGAGGTCAGTCACACCGAGGGTCAGGAGATGTCACACAACACAGTCAGGAGAAGATGTCACACTGCAGGGTCAGGAGATGTCACACCGCAGGGTCAGGAGATGTCACACCGAGGGTCAGGAGAAGATGTCACACAACACAGTCAGGAGAATATGTCACACAGCAGGGTCAGGAGAAGAGGCCAGTCACACCGCAGGGTCAGTTACACAAAGCTTGTCACCTAGGAATAGGTAAATATTGTGATTGCACAGCTCATTTCCAGCCCATGTTCAGGACAAATAGCAGCGACTATTTGCGGCCATTGCTTTCCCTGTGTCTGTTACCAGGACAGATTACTGGGCAGACACTGATGCTCCTTGGCCGCTGTGAATGCTCGGTCACCTCACAGGTGGACATATTGAATTTTGCTATTACTGACACCGTGGTCACTGCACATAAGAGGACCCCAGAGCCTCACAGCGGTGGACGTGCAGCCGACGGTGCTCTCTGCATCGATCCCTCCATACAATATATCATGTCGTCAGCAGATCCAGTGTAAAGTTACCTGCAGACTCATGGACACGGACATCAACCAACCAAAATGAAAGCTACCAGCAGTGACATCCAGTTTCCAGACCGCATGCCTGCACATCCTGCCCGTGACAGCCCCATTAAATGGAAGCAAACCAGCATCAACAGACTTGTTATATCCTCCCATATATATGACCCCACAGAGAGCGGAGAGGCGATGGATCACTCCCTGCTCACGTCACCGGCAGCAGATGCACCGCCACATAATCCGACGTGAGATTACACCGCTATTATGTAACAGCGGCACTGCTACCCCTGGCATCAGCCGCTCAGGACCTCAATAAGCAGAGGCATCCTCCTCTGACCGGACGTGGAGGACGGAGAAGACACAATTCTACATTATTACACTTTTCTTATATAGCGCCATCATATTCTGCAGCGCTGTACAGATATCATCACTGCCCCAGTGGGGCTCACAATCTAGATTCCCTATCAGTCTGTGGAGTGTGGGAGGAAACCGGAGGAAACCCACGCAAACACTGGGAGAACATACAGACTCTCCGCAGATGTTGTCCTTGGTGGGATTTGAACCCAGGACCCCAGCACTGCGACTCAACAGTACTAACCACTGAGCCCCAATACAGTGCTAACCACTGGCCCACCATGCTAAGCAATACATACTACAGTGCTAACGACTGAGCCACCGTGCTGTGAAATACATACTACAGTGCTAACCACTGAGCCACCGTGCTGTGCAATACATACTACAGTGCTAACCACTGAGCCATCGTGCTGTGCAATACATACTACACTGCTAACTACTGAGCCACCGTGCTGTGCAATACATACTACACTGCTAACTACTGAGCCACCGTGCTGTGCAATACATACTACAGTGCTAACTACTGAGCCACCGTGCTGTGCAATACATACTACAGTGCTAACTACTGAGCCACCGTGCTGTGCAATACATACTACAGTGCTAACCACTGAGCCACCGTGATGTGCAATACATACTACAGTGCTAACCACTGAGCCACCGTGATGTGCAATACATACTACAGTGAAAAAAACTGAGCCACAATAGTACTAACTAGAGTTGAGCGAAACAGGTCGGTCAGATTCATAAGTCGCCGACTTTCGCTGAAGTCGAGTTTCAACGAGCGAAACCCGACCATAGCGTGCAGTCGGCCATGCGGTCGTCGACCCGAGCGCCAAAGTCTATTTTCCCATAATGCTTCCAGGGCATTTTCTCAGCCAATGAGCAAGGACGTACACTGTGGGCAACGAGATAACATGGGCAGCGCCACCACCATCTTACAGAAGGGTATTGCAGTGATTTTCTTGCTTTGTGTGGCGTCACAGTGTCTATAAAAGCCCTGACCGCCGACCTCCATTTTACTTCTGCCGATCTTAACAGTAGGGAGAGGTTACTGACGCTGATTATCAGTAGGGAGAGAGTTAAGGGTATGCCACACTGAACAATATCGCTAACGGATCGCTAAAAAACGTCACTATTTAGCGATCCCGTTAGCGATGTTGTTCAGTGCGGCAGCTTCCAGCGACGAGCTTCCTGCTGTGATCTCGCTCGTCGCTGGAATCGTTCCGGACCCTATTTTCTCGTCGGCGCTCCCGCTGGGTAAGTATATATCGCTAGTGTGGCACCTTTTCTTAGCGATTTAGCGGTACTTTTGTACCGCTAAAGTCGTTAAGAAGATCGCTAACGGCGATAGCGTCGTTAACTATATCGCTAAATGCGGCAGCACTTAGCGATATAGAAACAATCCCGCTAGCGATCTCATTAGTATGCGTCGTTATCGTGATCGCTAGCGGGATTGTTTAGTGTGGCAGTACCTTTAGGCAGGAAAAAAAAACTAATTCTGTGCTTGTGCTGATAGCGATTAGCTGTACAGTCATGGCCAAAAGTTTTGAGAATGACACAAATATTATATTTTCACTTGATCTGCTGCCCTCTGGTTTTTATGTGTCTTTGACAGATGTTTTTATCACAGACAGAAATATAATAATTGCAAACATATGAGTAACAAAAGCTTATATTGACAGTAAGAATGAGTTAATGCAGCAAGTCAATATTTGCAGTGTTGACCCTTCTTCTTCAGGACCTCTGCAATTCTCCCTGGCATGCTCTCAATCAACTTCTGGACCAAATCCTGACTGATAGCAGTCCATTCTTGCACAATCAATGCTTTCATTTTGTCAGAATTTTTAGGTTTTTGTTTGTCCACCCGTCTCTTGATGATTGACCACAAGTTCTCAATGGGATTAAGATCTGGGGAGTTTCCAGGCCATGGACCCAAAATCTCTATGTTTTGTTCCCTGAGCCATTTAGTTATCACCTTTGCTTTATGGCAAGGTGCTCCATCATGCTGGAAAAGGCATTGTTGATCACCAAACTGCTCTTGGAGGGTTGGGAGAAGTTGCTCTTGGAGGACATTCTGGTACCATTCTTTATTCATGGCTGTGTTTTTAGGCAAGACTGTGAGAGAGCCGATTCCCTTGGCTGAGAAGCAACCCCACACATGAATGGTTTCAGGATGCTTAACAGTTGGCATGAGACAAGACTGGTGGTAGCGCTCACCTTGTCTTCTCCGAATGAGGCGTTTTCCTGATGTCCCAAACAATCGAAAAGGGGATTCATCAGAGAAAATAACTTTACCCCAGTCCTCAGCAGTCCACTGCCTGTACCTTTTGCAGAATATCAGTTTTGTCCATGATGTTTTTTCTGGAGAGAAGTGGCTTCTTTGCTGCCCTCCTTGAGACCAGGCCTTGCTCCAAGAGTCTCCGCCTCACAGTGCATGCAGATGCACTCACACCTGCCTGCTGCCATTCCTGAGCATGCTCTGCACTGCTGGTAGCCCGATCCCGCAGCTGAAACACTTTTAAGAGACGGTCCTGGCGCTTGCTGGTCTTTCTTGGGCGCCCTGAAGCCTTTTTGGCAACAATGGAACCTCTCTCCTTGAAGTTCTTGATGATGCGATAGATTGGTGACTGAGGTGCAATCTTTCTAGCTGCGATACTCTTCCCTGTTAGGCCATTTTTGTGCATTGCAATGATGACTGCACGTGTTTCTTTAGAGATAACCATGGTTAACAGAAGAGAAACAATGATGCCAAGCACCAGCCTCCTTTTAAAGTGTCCAGTGGTGTCATTCTTACTTAATCATGACAGATTGATCTCCAGCCAAGTCCTCATCAACACCCACACCTGTGTTAATGGAGCAATCACTGAAAAGAGGTTAGCTGGTCCTTTTAAGGCAGGGCTGCAATGATGTTGAAATGTGTTTTGGGGGATAAAGTTTGACTTTGCAAGTAATTGCTGTTAAGCTGATCACTCTTTATAACATTCTGGAGTATATGCAAATTGCCATTAGAAAAAGTGAAGCAGTAGACTTTGTAAAAATTAATATTTGTGTCATTCTCAAAACTTTTGGCCATGACTGTACAGTTAGTGTGCAGTGACAGGGGAGGATTTTCTTGTGTGCAGCAGCGCTGGTTATTAGGCTGCCTGATAGCTGTATTGCTGTGTGTACACTGCTGTGCAGACTGCTTTCTACACAGCCCTAATACTTTTATTCTTTTTTTCTGCACAGTTACCGAGCGTTCATTTTTTCCCACACCGTATAGAGCTGTACGCTCCTCACACACTACCATGTACCGGCTGGTATCACGGACAAATACATGCTGACTATCTGTGTGTGACTCCGGAAATATATACGGAGATTTCAATTTTCCCCAAAACCGTATACAGCTGGTATCTTCTGATACAGTACCGTTTTTCTGCCTTCTGAATTACAGTCAAATCCATACTGAGTGAGCGTCTGTGTCTGACTCCGGAAATATATACGGAGATTTACAATTACCCCAACACTGTATACAGCTGAACGCTTGTGATACAGTACCCTTTTTGGCAGAAAGTCCTCCTCCACCCACCACTGTCAGTGCATCATTGACACCTGGAACATTGGCCCACATGTGTGATTATGTCTTGCGGATCTGATTTTTATATTCTGGTCTACTCCATACTGAGCCTGAGAGCGTCTGTCTGTGACTCCTCAAATATATACAGAGATTGAAATTTTCCCCTTCACCGTATACAGCTGTACGCTCCTCATACAGTACCTGTAATACTATTGTAGGAACTCGAGGATTCTGATAGCGTGGGGCAATGAACAATCAGAGACGGGTTTCTTTGAATGCAAATAATGTATTTGTGAAACAGCAAAACCCCCAAAAACAATATTCAAACAACCCGTAGTGACATGCAATGAGTCCATATATATATACACAAGTCCAGTTATATGAATCCGGATATATAAGTCCTAGAACCTCTATAGCGAGGGTGGTAAAGTTCTTACGACGAAGTCCTCACACAAATGTGACCACAAGGTAAGTCTGATGCACAGGTTACGTGGCTGGATTTACACACTGCTGGTGTGTGAAGAGTCAGATCCAGGTATGCAGAAAACACAGGGAGATCCAGGAACAAGTTAATCTCAGTTGTGGCTTAATTCAGTGAAGTCCAACAACAAGTTCATAAGTCAGTAAGGTTCCAGTAATAGTTCCAACAGCTCTCACCCGAGGTAATGCACAAAGGGTTAAACAGCAACAGTTCAGAAACACAGTTCTTATCAGATGGAGTGAACCAAAGGTTAAATTCCCAAGTCAACAGTTTAGTGACAACACAGTATGTGCAACTTACATATGCAGAGAATGTCCAGAGCCATGGGTAGCAACTGCTGTGGCAGAGAAACACCTGAAGATAACCTGGTTATGCACTTCCCTGGTAAATACACAACAATCTGTGAGGAACAAGCAGCTGGGTTGCAGGGAAACAGAAGCAGAATATTCCAGCAGTGAAGCCAGCACCTGAGCCGGGTTTTAAACAAACGAACAGGAAGTAGGGCACAGAAAACAGCAAACTCCATCTTAACAAAGGGCAAAATCATTGACAAAGTTACCTAGAAAACCCGGAATACTGACATTACTCCCCCCCCTAAAGACGGCCTCCGGACGGTCCTGGACCAGGCCTGTCCGGGTATCTCCGATGAAACTGAGCAATCTTCAGAGGCGCATTGATGTTACTTACTGGTTCCCAAGAATCATTTTCAGGAGAGTAACCTTGCCATCTAACTAGATACTGAAGCCGGTTTCTATGAAGTCTCGAATTAACAATATCCTGTACCACGAATTGTTCTTCGCCATCAACCAACACTGGTGGAGGGGGAGGTACGATACGTCCCTGAAATGTGTTAGGAGAGACTGGTTTTAATAAGGAAACATGAAATACTGGATGTACCTTTAAAGTCCGTGGTAGCTTCAACCGACAGGCAACAGAGCTCACAATCCCCGTGATCTTGAATGGACCGATGAATTTCTGTCCCAGTTTCTGCGAAGGAACACCCAATTTTAGATTCTTGGTGGACAACCAAACTGAGTCTCCTACCTTATACATAGGTGCTGGTTTCCGGAATCTATCGGCCGACTTTTTGTAACGCTCCTGTGCTGTGGTCAGGGAGTCCTTCAAAACTTCAAGATTACGTTGCAACGCCGTCACTCTGTCTTCAACCGCTGGTACCGAAATCGTAACCGGAGACCTAGGCAAAATATTTGGATGATAACCCAGGTTGGCAAAAAAAGGCGTTACCTTCGTGGAACTGCTTTGGGAGTTGTTGTACGAAAATTCCGCTAGAGGAAGTAGCTTCAGCCAATCATCCTGCAAATGACTGACGTAACAGCGTAGATATTGCTCCAAAGTTTGATTTGTCCGTTCGGTCTGCCCGTTGGTCTGAGGATGGTATGCAGAAGACAAGCAAACATTAATGTGGAGCGCAGAACAAAATCCTTTCCAAAATCTAGAGGTAAATTGTATTCCCCGGTCAGAAATGATGTCATCTGGTACCCCATGCAGCCGGAAAATGTTCTGGATAACTAGATCTACTGTCTCTGTAGCTGAGGGAAGACCAGCGCACGGAATGAAATGAGCAGCTTTCGTTAAACGATCTACTACCACCAAAATAGTATTTTTACCACCAGAGGTGGGTAACTCCACAATAAAGTCCATCGAAATAGACCCCCAAGGGCGAGACGGTACAGGTAGCGGTTTAAGAAGACCAGTAGGTGAAACACGAGGAACCTTGTACCGGGCACAAACTTCACAAGAACGGACATAGTCATTCACATCCTTCAAGCAGGTAGGCCACCAAAAAAAACGAGTTAACAATTCCTGCGTCTTCTGTACCCCCTATGACCAGCCAATTTAGAGTCGTGGACCAATCTGAGAACTCGAAGTCTTACAGCCTCTGGGACATAAATACATCGATCTCTAAGCCACACACCATTCCGAAGGACAAGATTCACATTGTCAGGTGGAGCTGCAAGAAATACGTCACCGTCATAGGCCAGCTTGATCTCCTGCCACAAGTCCCGGTTCCGGAGCACTCCAACGAAATTGGCCTCCGACAAGATGGTCTTCGACGGGGTCCCAGGCACGGAATCCACGGTATGGATTCGGGATAATGCGTCAGCTTTCCCATTACGTGAACCTGGGCGGTACGAAATAATAAAATTAAACTGGTTCAAGAACAAACTCCACCTAGCTTGTCGAGGAGAAAGACACCTGGCAGACTTAAGGAATTCCAAATTGCGATGATCCGTGAGTACTACTACCTGCTGAGTTGCCCCCTGCAAATGGTGTCTCCATTCCTTAAAGGCAGAAATAATTGCCAAAAGTTCCTTATCTGCCACATCATAGTTCAGTTCTGCAGAAGATAACCTACGAGAGAAGAAGGCACACGGGTGCAGCAAACCTTTGTCTCCGGTACGTTGTGAGAGGATAGCTCCCAATGCACAGTCAGACGCGTCCACCTCCACGATAAAAGGCTGTGCAGGATCCGGATGCATCAATATTGGAGCTGTGGTAAAACAACCCTTCAGGCGATCAAAGGCTTCCTGAGCTTGCGAAGACCATTCAAACTTCTTCCCCTTCTTGGTGAGGAGAGTGATGGGACGGACAATTTCTGAAAAATTTCGGATAAACCGTCTATAAAAGTTAGCAAAGCCAATGAATCGTTGTACCTCCTTAACGTTTCCTGGTACCGGCCAGTCCAAGATTGCCTGGATCTTGCTGGACTCCATATTCAATCCCTGAGGCGAGATAACATAACCCAAAAATTGAATTTCAGAACAATGGAACTCACACTTTTCGAGTTTGATGTACAAATGATTATCTCTCAAACGTCTAAGTACGGTCTTGACATGTTCCTGATGTTCCTGTAAGGAGTCAGAAAAGATTAAGATGTCATCAAGGTAAATTACCACATATTGGTCCAATAAATCCCTGAAAATGTCGTTGGCTAAATGTTGAAAAGCAGCAGGAGCGTTACAGAGTCCGAATGGCATCACCAAATATTCAAAATGTCCATACCGGCATCTAAAAGCTGTCTTCCATTCGTCTCCGGGCCGTATACGGAGTAAATTATATGCCCCACGAAGATCTAATTTGGTAAATACTTTGGCCTGGCGAACTCTTTCCAACAATTCTGGAATTAGGGGCAACGGGTACCTGTTACGAATGGTTACCTTATTTAACTCCCGGTAGTCAATGCAGGGTCTTAGAGTACCATCCTTCTTCTTTACAAAGAATATTGGAGCTCCCGCTGGTGAAGAAGATGGTCGGATAAACCCCTTGGCTAAATTCTCATCTATATACTCCCGTAAAGATTTTAATTCCGGAGCCGCCAACGGGTAAACATGGCCGAAAGGAATCGCTGCTCCAGGAAGCAATTCTATGGGGCAGTCATACGGTCTATGTGGGGGAAGTTGATCTGCCTTCCTTTTATCACAAATGTCTGAGAATTCCTGATAAATCAGAGGGAGAGTAGGTACCTGTATCACCTCTTCCAAGTTCTGGGTAACTGGAGCCGCTACAGTTGGACTGATGGTAGAACTGCACTTCGGGAGAAAGGTTATCTCCTTGGTTTCCCAATTGATGATTGGATTTTGTGACCGTAACCAGGGAATTCCTAAAATTACAGGAAAAGAGAGAAGATATTAACATGAATGAAAGTGTTTCTTGATGGTCTGGTTCCATCTTACACTCCAGAGGCACTGTCTCCCGATCTACTGGTCCAGAAACTAATGGGGAACCATCCACTGTTTCCATAGTGATTGGTGAAGCTCTTAGTTGTGTCTTTATACCATGTTTCTCTGCAAAAGAAGAATCCATGAAATTCCCACCTGCTCCAGAGTCTATCATGGCAGAACTTGATATCCACTGTTCCTCCCACTGAATCTGTATAGGAAGAGAACAATGTGAATATTTCTCCCCGTGATCTTTAGGGGAAGTCGGCATCAGTATTGGGGGAAAAACCGCATCTAGATGTAGACTGGTTTCTGAAACTTCAGACTCAGCGTCTGTGTTATCATAATCTCCTACTACCGCCAACACCTTGTTGGGTCGCCTAGGACATTTAGGACAATTGATGAGGAAATGATCCGATTGACCACAATAGAAACATAAGCGCTCACGGAAACGGTGTTCGCGGCGTTCATTATTCTCACGTCTCTGCAGTGAGTCCACCTGCATAGGCACCTCCTCAGCCTCTCGCGGGTTTTTGCCTGTGGTTTCCCTGGACGGAAGAGAGTAATTAGTAATGCGATTTACAGCGGCCCATTTTTCTTGTCTGCGTTCAGTTAAACGGGTATCAATACGTACACAGTGCTGTATAAACAATTCAAACTCCTGTGGAGACTCTGAACGAGCTAGCTCATCCTTGATTACATTTGACAAACCTTTTCTAAAGATTGGTAATAAAGCATTGTTTTCCCACTGGGTGTCCACCACTAACCTTTTAAATTCAGTAACATATTCTATGACTGACCGTTTCCCCTGGCGTAAGGAAAGCAAGGCAGATTCAGCGGTAGCACGGCGGTTGGGATCGTCGAACATTTGCGCCATGGCTGCCAGAAAATTGTCCAAATTATTTAGACGGGTATCATGACTTTCAACCATAGGATTTGCCCAAGCCAGTGCACGTGATGTCAACAACATAATAATACATAGAACCTTAGATCTATCAGACCGGTAGTAAGAGGCATGTACATCAAAAAATAATATACATTGATTAACAAACCCACGGAATTGACTTCGGTCACCATTAAAACGGAATGGAGGCAATTTGGGCATACTGGTGGATGAGGTAGGCTCAGTAGGTAAGGCCTCCAGGACTCCTAACCTAGAACGTAGATCTTGGAGAGCCTGACCAAACCCCTGTGCATTGTGGTTAACCCGAGACTCCAAGTCTCTAATTTGATTGAGTGCAGCCGACACCTCCTGCTGCAAGGAGTTAACTATGGTGAACAGTTTGTCTGCCCGTGTCTCCGTCATTGCCCCAGCAGAATCTCTTTTTTAGGCTGGAATATCCTGTAATACTATTGTAGGAACTCGAGGATTCTGATAGCGTGGGGCAATGAACAATCAGAGACGGGTTTCTTTGAATGCAAATAATGTATTTGTGAAACAGCAAAACCCCCAAAAACAATATTCAAACAACCCGTAGTGACATGCAATGAGTCCATATATATATACACAAGTCCAGTTATATGAATCCGGATATATAAGTCCTAGAACCTCTATAGCGAGGGTGGTAAAGTTCTTACGACGAAGTCCTCACACAAATGTGACCACAAGGTAAGTCTGATGCACAGGTTACGTGGCTGGATTTACACACTGCTGGTGTGTGAAGAGTCAGATCCAGGTATGCAGAAAACACAGGGAGATCCAGGAACAAGTTAATCTCAGTTGTGGCTTAATTCAGTGAAGTCCAACAACAAGTTCATAAGTCAGTAAGGTTCCAGTAATAGTTCCAACAGCTCTCACCCGAGGTAATGCACAAAGGGTTAAACAGCAACAGTTCAGAAACACAGTTCTTATCAGATGGAGTGAACCAAAGGTTAAATTCCCAAGTCAACAGTTTAGTGACAACACAGTATGTGCAACTTACATATGCAGAGAATGTCCAGAGCCATGGGTAGCAACTGCTGTGGCAGAGAAACACCTGAAGATAACCTGGTTATGCACTTCCCTGGTAAATACACAACAATCTGTGAGGAACAAGCAGCTGGGTTGCAGGGAAACAGAAGCAGAATATTCCAGCAGTGAAGCCAGCACCTGAGCCGGGTTTTAAACAAACGAACAGGAAGTAGGGCACAGAAAACAGCAAACTCCATCTTAACAAAGGGCAAAATCATTGACAAAGTTACCTAGAAAACCCGGAATACTGACAGTACCATATATTTGCTTGTATTTTGGGTACATTTTCCCAAACATGAGGAAGTATGGTGGAAGAGGCCGCAGACGTGGACGTGGGCGGGGGGCATCTGGTACTGATGGTGGTGGTGGTGCATCTGCTGGTAGTGCCAAAAGCACAATAGCACCTAAGGCAGGAGGTGTTGAGCCTGCGTCATCGTCTGGCTCCAGAAGGCCTGGAAGGCTCCCTTTTCTGGGAGTAGGTAAACCTCTTTTAAAGCAGGAGCATCAGGAACAGGTTTTGTCTTACATTGCCGAAACAGCCTCCAGCTCTATCGCCTCCTCTTCTGAAGTTTCAAAAAATGCAAGCACTGAGTCGTCAGTGCAGGCTCCTGGTCAGGAACAACACCTTTCCTTGTGTCCTTCACCCCCACCAAAAGTGAAGGATACGGCAGGCCACACTTCAGATTACTCCATGGAGCTCTTTTCACATACCATGCCTGGGTTATCAAGTCAAATCCTGAATTCCCCAGTCCAAGATGAATCTGACATGGAGTGCACTGATGCACAGCCACTGCTATATGATTCTGCTGGTACAGTGACCCACAGCACTACATTGCCCTCGCAGTCTACTGAGCCAGAATCTGACCCTGATGAAACTCAGGTGCCCCTTCCCGCATACTATACCACCTTACACGGTGACACAGAGGAAGGTGCAGATGAAATTGAACAGGAGGTGATGATGACCCAGTTGTTGACCCGGATTGGCATCCATTGGGGGAAGAGGGTGCCGCTGGCAATAGCTCAGAAGAGGAGGAGGATCCACGGCAGGCATGGACATCGCAGCTGCGGTTATCTGGCAGGTCAGCACCAGTCCAAAAACGTGTTAAAAAAAACAAAAAGAGTTGCAGGACAGCTTGGCCAGACGGTCAAATTAGTACAGCGTGCAAGCCCTGAAAATGTTTCCCATAGTAGGAAGAGTGCAGTGTGGCACTTTTTTGACCAAAATCCTATTGATGAGGCAAAGGTTATCTGTAAGAAGTGCGGAAGGACCTTTAGCCGAGGTAAAAATCTCAGAAATTTGAATACCAGTTGCATGCTTAGACATTTAATCACCATGCACTTGCAAGCGTGGACGGACTACAAAACCTCAGGTAGCACATGTGCACCTGCTCCGACTGAAGGCAGCCAGCAACGCTACATCGATTCCCCCTATGTAAGCCCACCAGTTAGCACACCACCAGAAAGAAATGTTGAGGTGTCGTCGCAAGGCCAAAGCAGTCAGGGAATCACAATGTTTATGCACCGAAAGACTGAATCTAGGCCATCACCACCACCATCACCAACCCCTTCTCAGTCCGCCATGTCCACAGCTAGTTCCCCCATATGCAGCTCTCAAGTCCAGCTCACCCTAGCAGACACTCTGAGTAGGACAAGAAAGTACTCATCCTCTCATCCGCGTACACTGGCTTTGAACGCCTACATTGCCAAACTGATCTCATTAGAGATGATGCCCTTCCGTTTGGTTGAAAGCGCAGCGTTCAGAGACCTCATGTTCTATGCTGTCCCACGCTATGACCTACCCAGTCGGCACTTCTTTTCTAGAAAAGACATCCCTGCCATCCACCTGCATGTGAAAGACCGCATTGTTCATGCACTGAGACAATCAGTGAGTGGAAAGGTGCACCTCACAACAGATGCATGGGCCAGTAGGCATGGCCAGGGCCGTTATGTGTCCATCACTACGCACTGGGTTAATGTGGTGGATGCAGGTTCCACAGGGGACAGTGCTGCCTAGCCCACGGTATAGGCAACAGTTGGCTGTAGGCGTTCTACCCTCCTCCTCCTCCAGAAGCGAAAGCTCGTCGACAGAGCGCAGTCGCACGAGCACTCCATCCGCAGCTGCCGGTGTTGCACACGAGGTGTCCCACTATCGAACAGCTAGTGGTAAGCGTCAGCACGCTGTTTTAAGGATGATGTCTTTGGGCGACAACAGACACACCGCGGAGGTACTGGCTGACTACTTGCAGCGAGAAACTGAGTCATGGCTGGGCAATCTACATCTTGAGCCAGGCAAGGTAGTCAGTGATAACGGCCGTAATTTTGTGGCGGCCATAGCCCTGGCAAAACTACGACACATACCTTGCCTGGCTCACACCTTGAACCTGGTGGTGCAGTGCTTCATAAATAATTATCCGGAGTTACCAGCCCTGCTCCATAGGTGTGAAGACTATGCTCGCACATCCGTCGCTCGCCCGTAGACTCCAGTCGTATGCAGAGGCTGCAGCGATCGCTCCACCTCCCCAAGCACCGCCTAATCATAGACGTTGCACCAAGGTGGAACTCCACCATGCACATGGTTGAGAGGCTGTGCAAACAGAGGCAGGCTGTAATGCATTTGTGGGAGGATACACGGGCAGGCAGTTTGAGGGCGGACATGGAGTTGTCGGGTGTGCAGTGATCAAAGCTGAAAGACCTCTGTAAAGTCCTTCAGTGTTTTGAGGAATGCACATGGCTGGTAAGCGCAGACGACGCCATCATAAGCATGAGCATCCCACTTATGCGTCTGCTCATGCAAACTTTGACGCACATTAAAGATCAGGCGTCTGCAGCGGAAGAGGAGGATGAGGGAAGTCTTAATGACAGTCAGCCATTGTCTGACCAGGGAACTGTCCTGGACGAGGTGGAGGAAGAGGAGGAGGGGGATGATTATTTTGGGGAGGAGGATACTTCTCAGGGGGCAAGAGAAAATGTTGGCTTGCCTATGTCAGGTACAGGGTTTGTGTGTGAATAGAGGGATGTGGATTTAGCAGAAAGTGCTCCTCCACCCACCGTCAGTGCATCATTGACACCTGGAACATTGGCCCACATGTGTGATTATGTCTTGCGGATCCTAAAAAGGGACCCCGCATTGCCCAAATTATGAAGGATGACGACTATTGGTTGGCCAGCATCCTCGATCCACGCTATAAAGGCAAATTACAGAACATCATGCCACAGGAGAACCTAGAGCTAATATTGGTGAACAAACAAGCAACTCTGGTAAAGCGTTTGTTAGAGGCATTCCCAGCACACAGCAGCGGTGCAGGTTCTACCACGAGCCGTACTGGGCCAAATGGAAGAGGTGTTCGTGGTCGACACAGCCGAAGTGGCGTTGGAGACAGGGGTTCATGACCATGTTGTGGACTGATTTCTCGAGTAACGCTCACACGACTGGTAATACTGAATCGATTGCAACAGACAGGAGACAGCAGTTGTCAACTATGGTTCAAAATGACCTCTCCTCCCCTATCGATGTTCTCCCTCACAGGTCATTCCCCTTTGACTACTGGGCCTGTAAACTGGACACCTGGCCTGAATTGGCACAATATGCCTTACAGGAGCTCGCTTGCCCTGCTGGTAGTGTGCTATCAGAAAGAGTCTTCAGTGCTGCTGGATCAATCCTGACAGAAAGAAGGACCCGGCTGTCAACGCAAAATGTAGGTGATCTCACCTTCATTAAAATGAGCCATGCCTGGGCTTCAAAGGATTTTGTCCCACCTTCCCCTGATGACACATAGGTTGCCAGCAAAATGGCTCGCTTTGTCGTCTCTTCCCCCGACTTCTCCAATTCCTCCATTTGCAGATGCTGAACGTCCAGCCTACACCTCAACATACGCCAGTTTTTCCACCTCCCTAACTGGGCTGTACCCCCCCAGGGCCGACGTCAGCACCTGATGCACCCGGGCAAGTGCCGGGGCCCTGAGCAGGTGGGGGGCCACTCGCCGTCAGAGACACCGGCGTACTATGAGGGGCCCTGTGCCAGTGCCGTCGCCCACGAGTGTGCCCCCCCTGCTTGCTCAGGGCCCCAGCACTTGCAATACTTACCTCTCCCTGCTCCACCGCTGTGACATCTTCCGCGTTTCCTGACAGTGACATTCAGGTCAGAGAGCTCGATGATGTCACGTCTGTGCACCCTCTGCCTAAACAGTCCAAGTGCAGAGAGCTGGAAGATGGCGACGCTGAGGAGTCCAGAGTAGAGCAGTGCCCAGCGAGGAGAGGTAATTTCATTTTTTTAATGTTTGGAGCAATATATGGGGAACATTATACACTGGAGAATTATATATGGGGCCCATCATACACTTAAGCATCATAGATAGGGCCCATTATACAGTAGAGAATTATATATGGGGAGCATTATATTGGCCCATCATACACTGGGGCATCATATGGGGACTATTATGTATGGAGCATTATATGGGGCCCATTCTGTATGGAGCAATATATGGGACTCATTATACTGTATGGAGCAATATGTGGGGCTCATACTATGGGGACCGTCCTATACTGTATGGCACATTATATGGGGACCATCATATATTGGAGCAATATATGGGGCTCATTATTCTGTATTGAGCAATATATGGGGCTCATTATTCTGTATGGAGCAATATATGGGGCTCATTATTCTGTATGGAGCAATATATGGGGCTCATTATTCTGTATGGAGGAATATATGGGGCTCATTATTCTGTATTGAGCAATATATGGGGCTCATTATTCTGTATGGAGCAATATATGGGCTCATTATTCTGTATGGAGCAATATATGGGGCTCATTATTCTGTATGGAGCACTATGTGGTGGCCATAATACTGTATGGAGGACTATACTGTCCGGTTTTTGAGCTATTGTAGAATTTACAATAGATATCACTCATGTAATGTAAGAAGTGAAGTATTTGGCATTGTACTATACCTATATTTCTCTGCCGTATCTGTGCATCATGAATTGTGGTCTGTGTTAAAGGGGCCCACTGAGACTCTTTGGCCCGGGGCCCATGAAAACCTGGAGCCAGCCCTGCCCCCACAACTTCAGCCAAATGACCCCCAGTTTTCAATGTGTTACTATTATACAGTAAATTAAGGTTGACAAGCTTAAGTAATAAGAATTGATGTTGTTGGCAGTGAAATGGGCACTGTAGGTGTTTACTGTCCTCCACTCCCTGCCGACTTTTATTCCCCATTGACTTGCATTGGGTTTCGTGTTTCAGTCGGACCCCAACTTTTCCCGATAGTCGGCCGATTTCGTTCGATTCGACTTTTGAGAAAGTCGGGTTTCATGAAACCCGACTCGACCATAAAAAAGGCAAAGTTGCTCATCTCTAGTGCTAACCACTGAGCCACTGTGCTGCGCAATACATACTACAGTGCTAACCACTGAGTCACCATGCTGTGCAATACATACTACAGTGCAAACCACTGAGCCACCAAACTGCCCAATACATAGTACAGTGATAGCCACTGAGCCACAATAGAGATAACCACTGAGCCACCAGGCTGCCCAATACATACTACAGTGCTAACCACTGTGCCACCATGCAGCACAATACATAATACAGTGCTAACCACTGAGCCACCATGCTCCGCAATACATAACACAATTCTAACCACTGAGCCACCGTGCTGCGCAATACATACTACAGTGCTAACCACTGAGCCACCAAACTGCCCAATACATAGTAGTGATAGCCACTGAGCCACAATAGAGATAACCACTGAGCCACCATGCAGCACAATACATAATACAGTGCTAACCACTGAGCCACCATGCTGCCCAATATATAGTACAGTGTTAACTACTGAGCCATTGTGCTGCCCACTACATAGTACAGTGCTAACCACTGAGCCATTGTGCTTCCCATATATAACTCAGTTTATTATGTCATTACTGTCTCCCAGATAAAAACTAATCGAGTTGTTCTGATTCTTTAGTCTGGTGCAGTGGTTATTAGTTTCTGGGAAAGCGAACTCAAATATTTAATCTTTGCCGCATCAGTTAAACACACAATCATACAGCCAATACTCCAGAACCACGATCAGGACGGCGCTGCTGACTGCAGACCGTCTCTCTCTCCACCTCCAAACTCCTGGAACGTTGGGTCTCAGCCGCCATCACGCAGATCATTCTCTTCTTCCCACTTCCAGTTAGTTCCAGCATTTCGGCCTTCCCCTCATATTCCTTCTGCTCTCGCCTTGTTATTTATTGATATCTGTGTGTTGCATTTGCCTTATTTATCTATGGTTCATTTCCTAAGTGTATAAAGTGTATATTTACAGTGGGTACAGAAAGTATTCACACCCTTTACATTTTTCACTCTGTGTTTCATCGCAGCCGTTTGATAAATTCAGAAAAGTTCATTTTTTTCTCATTAATGTGCACTCTGCACCCCATCTTCACTGAAAAAAAAACAGGAATGTAGAAATTTTTGCAAATTTATTAAAAAAGAAAAACTAAAATATCACATGGTCATAAGTATTCAGCCCCTTTGATCAGACTCTCATATTTAGGTCCAGTGCTGTCCATTTCCTTGTGATTCTCCTTGAGATGGTTCTACTCCTTCATTGGAGTCCAGCTGTGTGTAATTACACTGATAGGACTTGATTTGTAGAGGCGCACACCTGTCTATATAAGACCTCACAGCTCACAGTGCATGTCACACCAAATGAGAATCATGAGGTCAAAGGAACTGGCCAAGGAGCTCAGAGACAGAATTGTGGCAAGGCACAGATCTGGTCAAGGTTACAAAAGAATTTCTGCAGTACTCAAGGTTCCTAAGAGCACAGTGGCCTCCATAATCCTTAAATGGAAGAAGTTAGGGACCACCAGAAGTCTTCCTAGACCTGGCCGTCCAGCCAAACTGAGCAATCAAGGGAGAAAAGCCTTGGTGAGAGAGGAAAAGAAGAACCCCGAGATCACTGTGGCTGAGCTCCACAGATGTAGTAGGGAGATGAAAGAAAGTTCCACAAAGTCAACTATCACTGCAGCCTCCACCAGTCTAGCCTTTATGGTAGAGTGGCCCGACGGAAGCCTCTCCTCAGCACCAGACATATGAAAGCCGCATAGAGTTTACTAAAAAACACATGAAGGACTCCCAGACTATGAGAAATAAGATTCTCTGGTCTGATGAGACGAAGATAGAACTTTTGGTGATAATTGTAAGCGGTATGTGTGGAGAAAACCAGACACTGCTCATCACCTGCCCAATACAATCCCAACAGTGAAACATGGTGGAGGCAACATCATACCATGGGGGTGTTTATCAGCTGCAGGGACAGGACGACTGGTCGCAATTAAAGGGAACCTGTCACCCCATTTTTGCCCTATAAGTTGCGGCCACCGCCATCAGGGGCTTATCTTACATTCTGTAATGCTGTAGATAAGCCCCAATGTCACCTGAAAGTGAAGAAAAACGAGTTATAAAAAACTCACTCAGGTGCGGTCCGCTGTCCGGTCCGGAGGGAGTCGCAGTCCGGTTCGGCGCCTCCCATCTTGTAGCGAAGCTGGCCTCTTCTTTCCGTCCCGTCGCGGCTCCTGCGCAGGCGCACTGATCTGTCCTGGTGAGGGCAGAGCAAAGTACTGCAGTGCGCAGGAGCCGAGAAAGGTCAGAGAGGTCCGGCGCCTGCGCACTGTAGTACTCTGCTCTGCCCTCACCAGGGCAGAGCAGTGCGCCTGCGCAGGAGCCGCGATGGGACGCAGAGAAGAGGCCGGCTTCGCTACAAGATGGGAGGCGCCGAACCAGACTGCGACTCCCTCTGGACCGGACCTGACGGCGGAACGCTCCTGGGTGAGTATTTTATAACTCGTTTTTCTTCACTTTCAGGTGACATCGGGGCTTATCTACAGCATTACAGAATGTAAGATAAACCCCTGATGGCGGTGGCCGCAGCTTATAGGGCAAAAATGGGGTGACAGATTCCTTTTAAAGGAAACATGAATGCGGCCAAGTACAGAGATATCCTGGATGAAAACCTCTTCCAGAGTGCTCTGGACCTCAGGCTTGGCTGAAGGTTCACCTTCAAACAAGACAATGACCCTAAGCACACAGCTAAAATAACAAAGGAGTGGCTTCAGAACAACTCTGTGACCATTCCTGACTGACCCATCCAGAGCCCTGACCTAAACCCAACTGAGCATCTCTGGAGAGACCTGAAAATGGCTGTCCACCAACGTTCACCATCCAACCTGACGGAACTGGAGAGGATCTGCAAGGAAGAATGGCAGAGGATCCCCAAATCCAGGGGTGAAAAACTTGTATCATTCCCAAGAAGACCTCATGGCTGTACTAGCTCAAAAGGGGCTTCTACTCAACACTGAGCAAAGGGGCTGAATACTTATGACCATGGGAGATTTCAGTTTTTCTTTTTTAATAAATTTGCAAGAATTTCAAAATTTCTGTTTTTTCAGTAAAGATGGGGTGCAGAGTGCACATTAATGAGGAAAAATGAACTTTATTGAATTTACCAAATGGCTGCAATGAAACAAAGAATGAAAAATTTAAAGGGGTCTGAATACTTTCTGAAACCCACTGTAATTTCTTCTTATTATTATATCTCTCTCACTGATGAGCTACACTGGCATCCTGGGTACAGCCATCTACCAGACAGGGTCACACTCATTAGTACTTTATGTTTTTTTTTTTTCACATTTATGATTTTCATTCATTTATTTCTTTTATATATATATTTTTTTTTTCTTTAAAAACAAAACTGCACCAGCAGAACAGTGAGTGCAGCTCTGGAGTATAATACAGGATGTAACTCAGGATCAGTAATGTAATGTATGTACACAGTGACTGCACCAGCAGAACAGTGAGTGCAGCTCTGGAGTATAATACAGGAGGTAACTCAGGATCAGTAATGTAATGTATGTACACAGTGACTGCACCAGCAGAATAGTGAGTTCAGCTCTGGAGTATAATACAGGAGGTAACTCAGGATCAGTAATGTAATGTATGTACACAGTGACTGCACCAGCAGAACAGTGAGTGCAGCTCTGGAGTATAATACAGGATGTAACTCAGGATCAGTAATGTAATGTATGTACACAGTGACTGCACCAGCAGAACAGTGAGTGCAGCTCTGGAGTATAATACAGGATGTAACTCAGGATCAGTAATGTATGTACACAGTGACTGCACCAGCAGAATACTGAGTGCAGCTCTGGAGTGTAATACAGGATGTAACTCAGGATCAGTAATGTATGTACACAGTGACTGCACCAGCAGAACAGTGAGTGCAGCTCTGGAGTATAATACAGGATGTAACTCAGGATCAGTAATGTAATGTATGTACACAGTGACTGCACCAGCAGAATAGTGAGTGCAGCTCTGGAGTATAATACAGGATGTAACTCAGGATCAGTAATGTAATGTATATACAGTGACTGCACTAGCAGAATAGTGAGTGCAGCTCCGGAGTATAATACAGGATGTAACTCAGGATCAGTAATGTAATGTATGTACACAGTGACTGCACCAGCAGAATAGTGAGTGCAGCTCTGGAGTGTAATACAGGATGTAACTCAGGATCAGTAATGTATGTACACAGTGACTGCACCAGCAGAACAGTGAGTGCAGCTCTGGAGTATAATACAGGATGTAACTCAGGATCAGTAATGTAATGTATGTACACAGTGACTGCACCAGCAGAATAGTGAGTGCAGCTCTGGAGTATAATACAGGATGTAACTCAGGATCAGTAATGTAATGTATATACAGTGACTGCACCAGCAGAATAGTGAGTGCAGCTCTGGAGTATAATACAGGATGTAACTCAGGATCAGTAATGTAATGTATGTACACAGTGACAGCACCAGCAGAATAGTGAGTGCAGCTCTGGGGCATAATACAGGATGTAACTCAGGATCAGTAATGTAATGTATGTACACAGCGACTGCACCAGCAGAATAGTGAGTGCAGCTCTGGAGTATAATACAGGATGTAACTCAGGATCAGTAATGTAATGTATGTACACAGCAACTGCACCAGCAGAATAGTGAGTGCAGCTCTGGAGTATAATACAGGATGTAACTCAGGATCAGTAATGTAATGTATGTACACAGTGACTGCACCAGCAGAATAGTGAGGGCAGCTCTGGGGCATAATACAGGATGTAACTCAGGATCAGTAATGTAATGTATGTACACGGTGACTGCACCAGCAGAATAGTGAGTGCAGCTCTGGGGCATAATACAGGGTGTAACTCAGGATCAGTAATGTAATGTATGTACACAGTGACTGCACCAGCAGAATAGTGAGTGCAGCTCTGGAGTATAATACAGGATGTAACTCAGGATCAGTAATGTAATGTATGTACACAGTGACTGCACCAGAATAGTGAGTGCAGCTCTGGGGTATAATACAGGATGTAACACAGGATCAGTAATGTAATGTATGTACACAGTGACTGCACCAGCAGAATAGTGAGTGCAGCTCTGAGTATAATACAGGAGGTAACGCAGGATCAGTAATGTAATGTATGTACACAGTGACTGCACCAGCAGAATAGAGAGTGCAGCTCTGGAGTATAATAACAACTCAGGATCAGTAATGTATGTACACAGTGACTGCACCAGCAGAAAAGTGAGTGCAGCTCTGGAGTATAATACAGGATGTAACTCAGGATCAGTAATGTAATGTATGTACACAGTGACTGCACAAGCAGAATAGTGAGTGCAGCTCTGGAGTATAATACAGGAGGTAACGCAGGATCAGTAATGTAATGTATGTACACAGTGACTGCACCAGCAGAATAGTGAGTGCAGCTCTGGAGTATAATACAGGATGTAACTCAGGATCAGTAATGTAATGTATGTACACAGTGACTGCACCAGCAGAATAGTGAGTGCAGCTCTGGACCATCCTACAGGAAGGGGCGGAGCTTGCCGTGCGGTCTGACTGTGGTGCCTGTGTGTGCTGCTCAGGAAGGGAGGTTTTTCCATCCAGGACTTTTTGTCTGCCTCCTTCCCAGGAAAGAAGGCTCATCTTGGGACTGGCCTCCGGGGCAGGGCCCCCGGCTCCCACCTCCCGGTCCAAGTCGGCGGGGGGTGGGAGGACTCCCAATCCGGCTAGGATAACAAAATCTGGCAAAGGATCCAGCATGAGGACCCGCAGTACCCCAGAGGCCATGGCCGCGGCGGCTCCCTCCCCGGAGGTAGGCCGAGTACGAGCAGGGGTGCTGCAGCGGGGCCCCTAAAGTGGGGCACCAAGATGGCGAAAGAGACCACCGTGGTCTATGGTTCCCGTGTCCATGCGCACCTCTGTGAGTATGAGGATGCCTCAAGAAAGCTAAGATCCCTCTGGGGGGAGTTGAGGGTAGCTAAGGAGAGGTCCAACAGGGCCTCCGGCAATAAGAAGGCCGAGCTATCCGCCGCGGTCAGAAAGATCCAGAGAGCCATAGAAGACCTGGCAACCCGGAGGTGCGAGATCCTGGCCGGCAGCGGGCCCTTTCGTGAAAAGCTGGAAAATGACGACCGGTTCAGAGCCATGGCCGGAGGGGCTCCTGAGGGGCCACGGAGCCTCAGCCAGGCGGTGGAGGAGGAGGAAGAGGAATGCGAGGAGGAGGTCGTGCCCTACTCACCGCCTGGTGGCCTGGTAAGAGATCTCCAGGCGTCGCACAGCGGGTTAGCCCCCGAGCAAGTGGCTCTCCCGCCAGATTCTGGCTCTTCAGAGGGCAGCGAGTGCGAGGGGGAGGATGAGGATGGTGGTAGTAGCAGCAGTGAGGGGGGCTGCCTCGTCATGCAGCAGATCCGGCAGATCGAGTCCCCGGTCCGGTTTAACCAGCTGCGATTCGGGGATGAGATCTGCGATGACGAGGCAACCAGGAGGGGGATGAAGAGAAAAGCTAAGAAGAAGGTAAAAAAAACATCTTATGTCCAGAAGTTTGTGTATGTCCCCCTCTCTGGCGCCCCCCGGTCCCGCTGTGCGGCACCCGCTACCCACCCCGGCTCGGGCTCTGTTGTGGGTCCGCAGCAAGGGAGCGGGGAGATTACAGGCCATGACACGCAGGGCGCCGCCTCTGTTTGTGGTAATGGAGGGGGTAGTGACGTGTCTGATATGGAGCATGGTGTGGAGGGCGGCCCAGTGGTGGGCAAGAGAGTGGCAGCCGGGACCGCATCTCCGGCGGTGAGCGCTGTGGTGTCTGGGTCCCCCACTTACGGATCCGTTACTGGATCGCTTCTGGGGGACAAGGCACCCAGTAAAGTGAAGGGGGCGGGGCCTGCGGCTCCGGCAGAGCCGGCTCATAAAAAGCAGGTGGTGCGGTCAGCTCCCCTGGCGGGGTCTGCGGTGAAGTCTAGGCCGGGGGCCCCGCCGCCGGTAGATGCTAAGGGGGAGTGGCCTAGCCTGGGGCCGGCCGCCGGAGTCGCTGTGCCCAAGCTGTTTGTGGCCCAGGGTGTGGTGGTGGGGGGCGCTGTGCCCCGGGGGGCTGGTACCGCCGGGGGGGCCCCTGGGGGTGGTCCTGGCTCCGGGTCGGCTCCGGGGGTCCCGCTGCGGCCGGTCTCGGGGGGTGTGGCCTCCTCGGCACCCGCCGCTCATGTGGGTGCAGCTTCTGACCTCTCTGCTGTGAAGCTGGAGGCTGGGGGCGTGGCTTCCCAGCAAAAGGAAAAAAAAATGGTAAAGATCAGCAGTGAAGCAGAGACTGCAGCAGACAGCAGCAAGGGTGCATGCCTGGCCGGGTCCCCTGAGTCTGGGGGCTTACCTGCAGTGGGGGCACCGGCGAGGAGCCAGGATGGAGCTGGAGGCAGGACTGCTCCTGGCTTGGTCTCTGCCAGTGGGGAGAGAAGGCATCTCTGTGCAGCCTGTGGAGGCAGTGCTGCTGAAGCCCAATGGCAGCACAGGTCTTAAAGGGCCAGCAGCACGGTGTGGACAGAACCCCCCGGCAGGGAAGATGCCACCAGTAGGTGGCGGTAGCAGTGTGGAAATGGTAAAATCTGTAAGTTCCCAAAAAGTGAGGCAAAACATTGACCCCAGTGTGCATGTGAGTGAGAGTGGGGTGACTGATGGCGTGGATGAGGAGGGTGTGGGTATGGAAGTGTCTGCGGTTGAGGATGCGGGTGGCAGTGTGTCTAAAGTGGCAAGTGTGAATGGGGTGTCTGAGGGTACTGGAAGGAGGGGGGAGGGGGCCAGTCCATCTACCCCCCCAGCCGCCGGTCCTCTGAGTTATTCGGGGGTGGTGGCTGGAGCCTCAGGGTCTGGTCAAGGGGTTTCCTCGCCTCTGGACCTCAGGGATGGCGTCTTGCGGCGCCGTTTCCTGGAGGCCCTCAAAAAGGGAGAACGGACGATCAATGTAGAGGGCAGAGAGGTGGACTTGGCCTTTTGGCTGGATAGATACGGCCTGGCTGCCTTCCAAGATAAAAGGGAGGGGGAAACGGTTTGGTCCCTCCCGACAGCCGGGCAGGGGGTGGCCAGGCGGAATGTGGTCCGTCTTCGGTGGAGGGGCAGTGAAGCGTGCCCGCCAAGAGCGAGGGTTGTGGAGCTCCTTCTGAAGATGGACTTCAGGGCGACGGACATCTTTGCCCTGATTCATCCGTTTGGCACCTCCTTCTTCGATATCAGTTTTGTTCGGCCAGAGGGCCTAGAGCTTTTCTGGTCGAATTTCGAACTGGCAAAGGGGGAGCCCGGCTGGCGAGACTTTGCCGTACAGGCGGTGTCTCGCCAAAATAGTGTAAAGAGGGTGACCGTTCTGACAAGTAACGAGTCACTCTCTGGGATCGACATCATGACGTGGCTTTCCCGTTATGGGGAAGTCACGGACGTCCCTAAGAAAAATAGGGATGAGTTTGGCATTTGGTCAGGGGGCTGGACCTTCATGGTAAAGTTGAAGGTTTCAGGAGGTACGGTCACCCACATCCCCTCCTCAGCATTTCTGGGGAGGGACAGAATCCAGATCTTCTACCAGGGGCAACCGAAGGTCTGCCACAGGTGCGGTGATCCCCGCCACTTCAGCGCAGGCTGCAAGGTGCAGAAGTGTGCCTTGTGTGGCGGGGTAGGTCATCTTGCCGCGGCCTGTGGTGACATTAGGTGTCACCTGTGTGGTGACCTAGGTCACCCATATAGCCGCTGCCCCCGCTCCTTTTCCGGCACCATCTCTGGCCCAGCGGGGGGGAGCCATGGGGGGTTCCCCGGTGGTGCAACCTCTGCTGGGGCTGGGGGTGGAGGCGTGAGGGGAGCTGAGGGGTCAGTGAGGAAAGGCGAGGCTGGTACATCTGCCCACCAGTGGCAACAGGTGAGGCACCGTAAGGGCAGGGGGCAGGATAAGCCTCAGGCAACTGGGGTGATGACTGCCCCCACCCTGGAGGCGGCAGCCGAAGCCTCTGAGGCCCTGGGGGAGAAGGCGGTGAGCGAGGAGATCCGGAGGATGGAGAGGGAGGGTTTGGTGCTTCTGATAACTCTTCCCAGTATGAAAGTGTGGATGAAGAGGTGGTGGAGCAGCCTAAAAAAACGGGTGACAATCGTACCGGTAAGAGGCGGAAGAAGAAGAACAAGGCTAAAAATCTAATGCCCCCCCCGACGCTAGGGTGCCCACGGAAGGGCTCACCGGCTCCCCTCTGATCCCCCTCTCCAATCGGTTCCAAGCCCTCGATGACTTGCTGTGTCGGATGTCGGGGGTGAGGGGCCAGATGCAACATCTGGGGTGCCTTCAGGGAGTGGCGAGTTCCGTCCTCCGGGGGATTCACACTCCTCTGGCGGGGGGACTACCTCGGGGTCCAGGGGCGAGGAATCTAGTGCTGGGAAGGAGGTGTCCACTGCTGCTAAGGAGGATATGGACACCTCGGTGTCTTTAAGAGGAGGG
Source organism: Oophaga sylvatica (assembly GCA_033576555.1). Taxonomy (NCBI): domain Eukaryota; kingdom Metazoa; phylum Chordata; class Amphibia; order Anura; family Dendrobatidae; genus Oophaga; species Oophaga sylvatica. Next base: position 9,658 of record JARQOD010001022.1, on the reverse strand, counting down.
GTGAGTCGGGTTCCTCCTCAGAGGGGGAGAGGAAATCTGGGGGTACGGTTAAAAAACAGGCCGTTAACTCAATCACCCATGATGGCGGAACCTACCCCGTTGACTCTGGCGTCGATTAATGTCGCCAGCATAAAGTCGGATACGGCTAGATTTACGGCCTTTGATTTTTTCACCCGGGTTGAGGCTGATGTTTTATTTTTGCAGGAGACCAGACTAACGGACCTGGGGTCCATCCACAAAGCAAAGAGGGAATGGAGGAGTGGGCCCTCATACTGGTCTCTTGCGGCCGAGCCGTATAGCGGGGTAGCGGTCCTTTTTAAGACGCGGAGGTGGAATGCAGACGGGTGATCGAGGTAGAAATGGGGAGATGTTTGGTCCTTGACGTCTTCATGAGGGGACAGGAGCTTCGGCTCATCAATATCTATGGCCCGCAATCTAAGTGGGACCGTAAATGTCTCTTCCTGAGGATCAAGCCCTATCTTTTTACGAGCCGGCAGGTGGTCTTCGGTGGGGATTTTAATGCTAGACCGGCTGACTTATGATAGCGTAGCCTTGAATAGCATAGTAAGCGAAGCTCGCCTGGTGGATGTCCACATCCGGCACACTCCAGGTCACGAGGGTTTCACCTTTTATAGGGGAAGCAGTAGGTCTAGGATAGATAGGTTTTTTTTAAAGGAGGAAGCCGTCTCTTCTGCAGTGTCCGCTGTTGAGGTGGAGTTCTCCGATCACTGTTTAATTTTCTTTACTTTGAATGTTACAGAGACTCCCCGGATGGGGAGAGGCCTATGGAAGCTGAATTCGTCCCTTCTGGAAGAAGCGGAAGTAAGACAGTCCTTTGAGGAATTTCTTCAGAGCCAGGTACCTCTCTTGGGTCTTTGTAGCAGTAAGTCTGATGGTGGGAGATCTTCAAAAGAAGGGTCGCAAGGTTCTTCCGTCAGCTCTCGAGCCTCAGGGGCCTGAACAGGTACCGCCTGTATCGGCAGCTGGGGAGGAAACTCGAGCAGCTCGTCTCGACTGGAGGGGACCGAGAGGAAATCTCCAGGGTGAAGACCTTGCTCAAGGGGTGCCAGTACGATAGGCACACATCCTTGGTTTTTGAGAGGGATTTCGGGAGGTACCGCTCGCCCGACCCTTACAGAAACTGCAGGTTGTCAGTGAATTGTAAGATGGTGACAGGACTGATTGACAGTACGGGGTCCCTGAACAGATCCAAATCAGGGATCCTGGAGGTGGTCAGATCCTTCTACTCGCATCTCTTGGGGAGGGGATCCTGATCGGGATGAGATGTCGGCTTTCCTGGCTGAAAACCATCCTGAGCCGGGGGATGACCCCTCGCTTCATGTTTTGGCAGAAGCAATCAGGGAAGAGGAAGTGAGACGGGCGATTGATGGGCTACGGCCCAAAAAGTCGCCCGGTCCGGATGGCTTAACATTCCGAGTCCTACAAGACTTTTCGGGACTCTTTGGTCCCCTCTTGACTGAGGTGTTTAATGAGTGCCTCTCCTCGGACACTCTGCCAGTTCAAATGAGGAAGTCAGCCTGATTATCCTGTCAAAGGGTAAAGACTCGTCCCGTATTGAGAATTGGCGTCCCATAGCGCTTCTCAATACGGACCGAAAGGTTCTGGCAAAGGTGCTTTTTAATCGGTTGGTGAAGTTTGCACCCCGGCTCCTTTCAGGGGCCCGCACTGCTCTGTTCCAGGCGCAGTACATTTAGTGCTGTGCTCGGTGTCCGAGAGGCAGTGGAGCAGGGCAGGGCAGGTCACTGGAAGGGGTACTTGCTGTCCTTAGACCAGGCAAAGGCCTTTGACCGGGTTAACCATGAGTACCTCTGGTCCGTTCTTCTGAGGTACGGTCTGCCTGGGAGGTTTGTTGATTGGTTGAGAGTTTTATACAATGGGGCAGAGACTTTTCCGCTAGTGAACGGTTGGGTCGGACACCCTTTTGAGGTGAGGTCTGGTGTCCGCCAGGCTGTCCTCTGAGCCCACTGTTATACGTGTTCGCGATCGACCCCCTTTTAAGGAGGGTGGAGCGCGGACCGTTGGTGGGAGTCGGGATGGACCGGGCGGTGCCGGAGGCCGCCTTGAGGGTAGTGGCGTACGCTGACGACGTTTCCCTTTTTGTATCCTCGAGAGAGGAGGCGGATTGGGTGATGTCTGAGGTTGAACGCTACTCGGTGGCATCCGGGTCCATGATCAACCGGGACAAGTGTGAGAGTCTCTGGCTGGGAGGGGGAGATCCAAGTTTTGATCTCCCGGACACCCTTCCAGGGCCTCAGGCCACAGCAAAAATATTAGGCATCAGTTTCGGCCCGGGGGACTATCCCCAGCAAAACTGGGAGGGCAGACTTAAGATTGCCGCCCAGAAGGTGGATCAGTGGAAGGGTTGGTCCTTGACCCTAAGGGAAAGGGTTAGTCTTGCCAAGGGCTATTTGCTTCCTTTGCTAATATATCTGGGCAGCGTCTGCATCTTGCCAGAGCCTCTTTGGACACGGGTCTACAGCCTGTTTTTCCAATTATTATGGGGAAATAGGCTGAACCTAATCAAGAGAGAGGTCACGTACCGCACGAGGAGACTAGGAGGGTTGGGTATGGTCAACCCAGTGGTGTTTCTAGTAAACACCTTTCTTAAGGCAAACATCGCCAACCTCTGGTCAGAGAGGGCTCCTCCGTGGGTATTCTCCTGTAGGGGGTGGTTTCGGCCTTTCTTCCAGGAATGGGAGATAGGTGGGCAGGTGAAGGACCTTCGTACACTCATGGGCATCTTCCGGCTTACGTTACCCCGGTTTTGAAGGTGATCCGTCGGTGGGGTCTGGGAGTGTGGGAGATCAGGATCATGTCGAGAAGGTTTCTTGACAATAGGGTCCTGTTGACCCACTTTCAGAAGCCCCTGGCGCTCAGGGATTGCCCAAGCCGGGATCTGGAGGTGGGGCTCGGGTTATTGAACTCTAAGCGGATCCCCTTGAAGTTTTGGGACTTGGCTTGGCGCTGCTTCCATGGGAAGCTGTATGTGAGGGACAACCTGAAGTACAGGAGCTCTGATGACCGGGATTGTCCCGCGAGGAGTGTGGTGGCATGCTTGAAAGCATGGAGCACTTCCTGCTTCGGTGTCCCTTTAATACAGAGGTCTACAGCAGGGTGGGTGCTTCCATTGGCTGGCCCAGGCTGGCAAGCCTCTCCTATGCGGAGTGGGCCTATGGGGCATTCAGGTCCCTTGGTGGCCGAGACCGGGGCACTGTTTTCTTAGTTAGTTTAGTAACTAGGTTCTGCACGTGGAATGCACGGTGTCTAGTGTCTACTCAGCGGAAAGTCCTCCCCAGGGAAGAGGTGATTAGGAACATCCTGGGTGACCTGGCAAAAGTGCGCTCCCTGGAGTTTGAGAGGCTGGGTGCAGGGAGGGCCTCTCTCCTATGGAGGGGTTTCTCCTTTAATGTGCCCTAGGGTGAGTTAGGTTCTGTGTGCCTGTGATAGGGTTGAGGTAGTCTTTTTTATCCTTTTATCTTTATTTTGTAGGGTCAGATAGTGTGTAGGGACAGGGAGGGACAGATAGGGACAGTCTTTAGGGACAGGTAGTTAGTATTAGGTTGGTAGTGAGGGTCAGTGAGGGACAGGTAGGGGCAGGTAGGGAGAGGTTGGTAGGGCTATAGGGACAGGATTTTCTCTTTTGTGTTGTTAGGGAGGGTCAGGGTGATGTGCGGTAGATTAGGGTGAGAGCCTCTATGGTCTCCAGTTCCTGGTGGTGGGCTGTAACCCTCACGTATAGATTTTTGTTTTGGAATTGGTAACCTGGGTATAGGGCTTGCAAGCATTGAACTTGGGCCTGTTCTTTGGTCATGGTTAAGGTGTGTAGTGGTTATTATTGATAGGTGTTATTATTGATATATGTTATTATAAGGTTGTGTATATATACTGTATATATATGTTGTATGTGTACTATAATTCTTGTAGGGGGATTTAGTTTAGGTGGGGTGGGGGTTTCTTGGGGGGAGGGGGGATGGGTTTTGGAGAATGGACGTCCGGCGGGATGCCAAGAAGATTTGCTGTGTAAGAAAGGCCACAAACTTTCGTGGGACCTGGTGTGATAGGCCACAAACTTTCGTGGGACCTTTGGGGGAATGGTGGTGGTTTAGTTTAGGAAAAATAATAAAAAAAAAATAATAAAAAAAAAAAAAAAATTAAAAATTAAAAAAACAAAAAAAATATGTATATACGAGGTATAGTATGTGTGTATATATATGTATATGAAGATTGTATCATTAATTTTGGCCAGGTGGCCTATTTACTTTCTTTAGGGCAGTTGGCTGAATTTTGTTTTTGTTTTTTTTCTAGAGGTGAATGCCTGGGTATGAGTGTATGAGGGAAAAAAAAAAAAAAAAAAAAAAAAAAGGATATAGCTTCCCTTGCCGGGGGTGTTAATGAAATGGAGAAACATTTTGTTTTCTATATATCTGTTGGACATTGGACTTTTGGGATTTATGGATAATGTTTTTGTTATTGAGTTTGTCTGTAAGTTTTGTCTATGGTTTGCCTGTAAGTTTAGTTTTGTATTTTTTTTATAATAAAAGAGATACAGGATGTAACTCAGGATCAGTAATGTAATGTATGTACACAGTGACTGCACCAGCAGAATAGTGAGTGCAGCTCTGGACCATCCTACAGGAAGGGGCGGAGCTTGCCGTGCGGTCTGAGTGTGGTGCCTGTGTGTGCTGCTCGGGAAGGGAGGTTTTTCCATCCAGGACTTTTTGTCTGCCACCTTCCCGAGGAAAGAAGGCTAATCTTGGGACTGGCCTCCGGGGCAGGGCCCCCGGCTCCTACCTCCCGGTCCAAGCCGGCGGGGGGTGGGAGGACTCCCAATCCGGATAGGATAACAAGATCTGGCCAAGGATCCAGCATGAGGACCCGCAGTACACCCGAGGCCATGGCCGCGGCGACTCCTTCCCCCGGAGGTAGGCCGAGTACGAGCAGGGGTGCTGCAGCGGGGCCCCTAAAGTGGGGCACCAAGATGGCGAAAGAGACCACCGTGGTCTATGGTTCCCGTGTCCATGCGCACCTTTGTGAATATGAGGACGCCTCAAGGAAGCTAAGATCCCTCTGGGGGGAGTTGAGGGTAGCTAAGGAGAGGTCCAACAGGGCCTCCGGCAATAAAAAGGCCGAGGTATCCGCCGCGGTCAGAAAGATCCAGAGATCCATAGAAGACCTGGCAACCCGGAGGTGCGAGATCCTGGCCGGCAGCGGGCCCTTCCGCGAAAAGTTGGAGAATGACGACCGGTTCAGAGCCATGACCGGAGGGGCTCCTGAGGGGTCACGGAGCCCCAGCTAGGCGGTGGAGGAGGAGGAATGCGAGGAGGAGGTCGTGCCCTACCACCGCCTGGTGGCCTGGTAAGAGATCTCCAGGCGTCGCACAGCGGGATAGCCCCCGAGCAAGTGGCTCTCCCGCCAGATTCTGGCTCCTCAGAGGGCAGCGAGTGCGAGGGGGAGGATGAGGATGGTGGTAGTAGCAGCAGTGAGGGGGGCTGCCTCGTCATGCAGCAGATCCGGCAGATCGAGTCCCCGGTCCGGTTTAACCAGCTGAGGTTCGGGGATGAGATCTGCGATGACGAGGCAACCAGGAGGGGGATGAAGAGAAAAGCTAAGAAGAAAGTAAAGAAAACATCTTATGTCCAGAAGTTTGTGTATGTCCCCCTCTCTTGGGGCCCCCCGGTCCCGCTGTGCGGCACCCGCTACCCACCCCGGCTCTGTTGTGGGTCCGCAGCAAGGGAGCGGGCAGATTACAGGCCATGACACGCAGGGCGCCGCCTCTGTTTGTGGTAATGGAGGGGGTAGTGACGTGTCTGATATGGAGCATGGTGTGGAGGGCGGCCCAGTGGTGGGCAAGAGAGTGGCAGACGGGACCGCATTCCGGCAGTGAGCGCTGTGGTGTCTGGGCCCCCCACTTACGGATCCGTTACTGGATCGCTTCTGGGGACACAGGCACCTAGTAAAGTGAAGGGGGCGGGGCCTGCGGCTCCGGCAGAGCCGGCTCATAAAAAGCAGGTGGTGGGGTCAGCCCCCCTGGTGGGGTCTGCGGTGAAGTCTGGGCCGGGGGCCCCACCGCCGGTGCGCGCTGAGGGGGAGTGGCTAGCCTGGGGCCGGCCGCCGGAGTTGCTGTGCCCAAGCTGTTTGTGGCCCAGGGTGTGGTGGTGGGGGGCGCTGTGCCCCGGGGGGCTGGTACCGCCGGGGGGGCCCCTGGGGGTGGACCCGGCTCCGGGTCGGCTCCGGGGGTCCCGCTGCGGCCGGTCTCGGGGGGCGTGGCCTCCTCGGCACCCGCCGCTCATGTGGGTGCAGCTCTGGACGGCAGTGTTGTGAAGCTGGAGGCTGGGGGCGTGGCTTCCCAGCAAAAGGAAAAAAAAAATGATGGTGATCAGCAATGGAGCAGAAACTGCAGCAGACAGCAGCAAGGGTGCATGCCTGGCCGGGTCCCTGAGTCTGGGGGCTTACCTGCAGTGGGGGCGCCGGCGACGAGCGGGATGGAGCTGGAGGCAGGACTGCTCCTGGCTTGGTCTCTGCCACTGAGAGAGAAGGCAGCTCTGTGCAGGCTGTGGAGGCAGTACTGCTGAAGCCCAATGGCAGCACAGGTCTTAAAGGGCCAGCAGCACTGTGTGTGCCGAACCCCCGGCAGGGAAGATGCCACCAGTAGGTGGCGGTAGCAGCAGAGAAGCAAACATTCATGTAAATATCCAAAAAGTGAGGCAAAATAATATTGACCCCAGTGTGCATGTGAGTGAGAGTGGGGTGACTGATGAAGTGGATGAGGAGGGTGTGTGTATGGAAGTGTCAGTGGTTGAGGATGCGGGTGGCAGTGCGTCTAAGTGGCAAGTGTGAATGGGGTGGTAAGTGTGAATGGGGTGTCTGATGGTTCTGGAAGGAGGGGGCCGGTCCATCTGCCCCCCAGCCGCCGGTCCTCTGAGTTATTCGGGGGTGGTGGCTGGAACCTCAGGGTCTGGTCAGGGAGTTTCCTCGCCTCTGGACCTCAGGGATGGCGTCTTGCGGCGCCGTTTCCTGGAGGCCCTCAAAAAGGGAGAACGGACGATCAATGTAGAGGGTAGAGAGGTGGACTTGGCATTTTGGCTGGATAGATACGGCCTGGCTGCCTTCCAAGATAAAAGGGAGGGGGAAATGGTTTGGTCCCTCCCGACAGCCGGGCAGGGGGTGGCCAGGCGGAATGTGGTCCGTCTTCGGTGGAGGGGCAGTGAAGCGTGCCGCCAAGAGCGATGGTTGTGGAGCTACTTCTGAAGATGGACTTCAGGGCGACGGACATCTTTGCCCTGATTCATCCGTTCGGCACCTCCTTCTTCGATGTCAGTTTTGTTCGGCCAGAGGGCCTAGAGCTTTTCTGGTCGAATTTCGAACTGGCAAAGGGGGAGCCCGGCTGGCGAGACTTTTCCGTTCAGGCGGTGTCTCGCCAAAATAGTGTAAAGAGGGTGACCGTTCTGACAAGTAACGAGTCACTCTCTGGGGTCGACATCATGACGTGGCTTTCCCGTTATGGGGAAGTCACGGACGTCCCTAAGAAAAATAGGGACGAGTTTGGCATTTGGTCAGGGGCTGGACCTTCATGGTAAAGTTGAAGGTTTCAGGAGGTACGGTCACCCACATCCCCTCCTCAGCATTTCTGGGGAGGGACAGAATCCAGATCTTCTACCAGGGGCAACCGAAGGTCTGCCACAGGTGCGGTAATCCCCGCCACTTCAGCGCAGGCTGCAAGGTGCAGAAGTGTGCCTTGTGTGGCGGGGTAGGTCATCTTGCCGCAGCCTGTGGTGACATTAGGTGTCACCGTGTGTGGTGACCTAGGTCACCCGTATAACCGCTGCCCCCGCTCCTTTTCCGGCACCATCTCTGGCCCAGCGGGGGGGAGCCATGGGGGGTTCCCCGGTGGTGCAACCTCTGCTGGGGCTGGGGGTGGAGGCGTGAGGGGAGCTGAGGGGTCAGTGAGGAAAGGCGAGGCTGGTACATCTGCCCTCCAGTGGCAACAGGTGAGGCACCGTAAGGGCAGGGGGCAGGATAAGCCTCAGGCAACTGGGGTGATGACTGTCCCACCCTGGAGGCGGCAGACGAAGCCTCTGAGGCCCTGGGGGAGAAGGCGGTGAGCGAGGAGATCCGGAGGATGGGGAGGGAGGTGGCTGCTTCTGATAACTCTTCCCAGTATGAAAGTGTGGATGAAGAGGTGGTGGAGCAGCCTAAAAAAACGGGTGACAATCGTACAGGTAAGAAGCGGAAGAAGAAGAACAAGGCTAAAAAATCTAATGCCCCCCCCGACCGCTAGGGTGCCCACGGAAGGGCTCACCGGCTCCCCTCTGATCCCCCTCTCCAATCGGTTCCAAGCCCTCGATGACTCTGCTGTGTCGGATGTCGGGGGTGAGGGGCCGGATGCAACATCTGGGGTGCCTTCAGGGAGTGGCGAGTTCCGTCCTCCGGGGGATTCACACTCCTCTGGCGGGGGGACTACCTCGGGGTCCAGGGGCGAGGAATCTAGTGCTGGGAAGGAGGTGTCCACTGCTGCTAAGGAGGATATGGACACCTCGGTGTCTTTAAAGAGGAGGGGGTGGTCGGGTTCCTCCTCAGAGGGGGAGAGGAAATCTGGGGGTACGGTTAAAAAACAGGCCGTCTAACTCATTTACCCATGATGGTGGAACCTACCCCGTTGACTCTGGCGTCGATTAATGTCGCCAGCATAAAGTCGGATACGGCTAGATTTACGGCCTTTGATTTTTTCACCCGGGTTGAGGCTGATGTTTTATTTTTGCAGGAGACCAGATTAGCGGACCTGGGGTCCATCCACAAAGCAAAGAGGGAATGGAGGAGTGGGCCCTCATACTGGTCTCTGCGGCCGAGCCGTATAGCGGGGTAGCGGTCCTTTTTAAGACCGCGGAGGTGGAATGCAGACGGGTGATCGAGGTAGAAATGGGAGATGTTTGGTCCTTGACGTCTTCATGAGGGGACAGGAGCTTCGGCTCATCAATATCTATGGCCCGCAATCTAAGTGGGACCGTAAATGTCTCTTCCTGAGGATCAAGCCCTATCTTTTTACGAGCCGGCAGGTGGTCTTCGGTGGGGATTTTAATGCTATAACCAGACTCCGTGATAGGGGAGGCCCCGGAGACGGCTGACTTACGATAGCGTAGCCTTGAATGCATAGTAAGCGAAGCTCGCCTGTTGGATGTCCACATCCGGCACACCCAGGTCACGAGGGTTTCACCTTTTATAGGGGAAGCAGTAGGTCTAGGATAGATAGGTTTTTTTTTAAAGGAGGAAGCCGTCTCTTCTGCAGTGTCCGCTGTTGAGGTGGAGTTCTCCGATCACTGTTTAATTTTCTTTACTTTGAATGTTACAGAGACTCCCCGGATGGGGAGAGGCCTATGGAAGCTGAATTCGTCCCTTCTGAAGAAGCGGAAGTAAGACAGTCCTTTGAGGAATTTCTTCAGAGCCAGGTACCTCTCTTGGGTCTTTGTAGCAGTAAGTCTGAGAGGTGGGAGATCTTCAAAAGAAGGGTCGCAAGGTTCTTCCGTCAGCTCTCGAGCCTCAGGGGCCTGAACAGGTACCGCCTGTATCGGCAGCTCGTCTCGACTGGAGGGGACCGAGAGGAAATCTCCAGGGTGAAGACCTTGCTCAAGGGGTGCCAGTA
>JARQOD010001021.1:74458-112256 GCA_033576555.1 Oophaga sylvatica | reverse complement strand
CCATTGGTATCTCCCCCCCCCCAAAATTATAGAAAAACAGTTTATACAATTTTGTAAAAATTTCCTTTGGGTATCTCACTGCCCCAAAGTTAAAGAAAAATCAGATTAGAAACCAATATTTTACAAGACCCCATTGGTACGTCATGCCCCAAAGTTAAAAAAAAAATCGATTAGACAATTTTGTGACAAGATGCCATTGGAAATCTCACGGGCCCCAAAGTTATAAAAAAAATCAATTAGTACAATATGTTACAAGATGCCTTTGGGTATCTCCTCCCCAGAAGTTTAGAAAAATCAGATTATACAAAATGTGTACAAAAATCCCATTGGTATCGTCATTTCCCCCCAAAGTTAAAAAAAAATCAAAATTAGAAACAATAGTGAACAAGATGCCATTGGGATCTCCCGCCCCAAAAAGTTATAGAAAAATCAGATTAGTACAATATGTGTACAAGATGCCATTGGTATCGTCACTGCCCAGAAGTTATAGAAAAATCAGATTAGTACAATATGTGTACAAGATGTCATTGGTATCATCACTGCCCCAGAAGTTATAGAAAAATCAGATTACTACAATATGTGTACAAGATGCCATTGGTATCGTCACTGCCCAGAAGTTATAGAAAAATCAGATTAGTACAATATGTGTACAAGATGTCATTGGTATCATCACTGCCCCAGAAAGTTATAGAAAAATCAGATTACTACAATATGTGTACAAGATGCCATTGGTATGTCACTGCCCAGAAGTTATAGAAAAATCAGATTAGTACAATATGTGTACAAGATGCCATTGGTATCGTCACTGCCCAGAAGTTATAGAAAAATCAGATTATACAATATGTGTACAAGATGCCATTGGTATCGTCACTGCCCCAGAAGTTATAGAAAAATCAGATTAGTACAATATGTGTACAAGATGCCATTGGTATCGTCACTGCCCCAGAAGTTATAGAAAAAATCAGATTAGTACAATATGTGTACAAGATGCCATTGGTATCGTCACTGCCCATAAGCTATAGAAAAATCAGATTACTACAATATGTGTACAAGATGCCATTGGTATCATCACTGCCCCATAAGTTATAGAAAAATCAGATTAGTACAATATGTGTACAAGATGCCATTGGTATCGTCACTGCCCCAGAAGTTATAGAAAAATCAGATTACTACAATATGTGTACAGATGCCATTGATATCGTCACTGCCCCAGAAGTTATAGAAAAATCAGATTAGTACAATATGTGTACAAGATGCCATTGGTATCATCACTGCCCCAGAAGTATAGAAAAATCAGATTAGTACAATATGTGTACAAGATGCCATTGTATCGTCACTGCCCCAGAAGTAATAGAAAAATCAGATTAGTACAATATGTGTACAAGATGCCATTGATATCGTCACTGCCCCATAAGTAATAGAAAAATCAGATTAGTACAATATGTGTACAAGATGCCATTGGTATCATCACTGCCCAGAAGTTATAGAAAAATCAGATTAGTACAATATGTGCACAAGATGCCATTGTATCGTCACTGCCCCATAAGTAATAGAAAAATCAGATTAGTACAATATGTGTACAAGATGCCATTGATATCGTCACTGCCCCAGAAGTAATAGAAAAATCAGATTAGTACAATATGTGTACAAGATGCCATTGATATCGTCACTGCCCCATAAGTTATAGAAAAATCAGATTATACAATATGTGTACAAGATGTCATTGGTATAGTCACTGCCCCAGAAGTTATAGAAAAATCAGATTAGTACAATATGTGTACAAGATGCCATTGATATCGTCACTGCCCCAGAAGTTATAGAAAAATCAGATTAGTACAATATGTGTACAAGATGCCATTGGTATCGTCACTGCCCCAGAAGTTATAGAAAAATCAGATTAGTACAATATGTGTACAAGATGCCATTGGTATGTCACTGCCCCAGAAGTTATAGAAAAATCAGATTAGTACAATATGTGTACAAGATGCCATTGGTATCGTCACTGCCCCAGAAGTTATAGAAAAATCAGATTAGTACAATATGTGTACAAGATGCCATTGATATCGTCACTGCCCCAGAAGTTATAGAAAAATCAGATTAGTACAATATGTGTACAAGATGCCATTGGTATCGTCACTGCCCCAGAAGTTATAGAAAAATCAGATTAGTACAATATGTGTACAAGATGCCATTGGTATCGTCACTGCCCCAGAAGTTATAGAAAAATCAGATTAGTACAATATGTGACAAGATGCCATTGGTATCGTCACTGCCCTAGAAGTTATAGAAAAATCAGATTAGTACAATATGTGTACAAGATGCCATTGGTATCGTCACTGCCCCAGAAGTTATAGAAAAAATCAGATTAGTACAATATGTGTACAAGATGCCATTGGTATCATCACTGCCCCAGAAGTTATAGAAAAATCAGATTAGTACAATATGTGCACAAGATGCCATTGGTATGTCACTGCCCCAGAAGTAATAGAAAATCAGATTAGTACAATATGTGTACAGATGTCATTGGTATAGTCACTGCCCCAGAAGTAATAGAAAAAATCAGATTAGTACAATATGTGTACAAGATGCCATTGGTATTGTCACTGCCCCAGAAGTAATAGAAAAATCAGATTAGTACAATATGTGTACAAGATGCCATTGGTATCGTCACTGCCCCAGAAGTTATAGAAAAATCAGATTACTACAATATGTGTACAAGATGCCATTGGTATTCACTGCCCCAGAAGTTATAGAAAAATCAGATTAGTACAATATGTGCACAAGATGCCATTGGTATCATCACTGCCCCAGAAGTTATAGAAAAATCAGATTAGTGCAATATGTGTACAAGATGCCATTGGGTATCGTCACTGCCCCAAAGTATAGAAAAATCAGATTACTACAATATGTGTGCAAGATGCCATTGGTATCGTCACTGCCCCATAAGTTATAGAAAAATCAGATTAGTACAATATGTGTACAAGATGCCATTGATATCGTCACTGCCCCAGAAGTTATAGAAAAATCAGATTATACTACAATATGTGTACAAGATGCCATTGTATCGTCACTGCCCCAAAGTTATAGAAAAATCAGATTACTACAATATGTGTACAAGATGCCATTGGTATCAGTCACTGCCCAGAAGTTATAGAAAAATCAGATTAGTACAATATGTGCACAAGATGCCATTGGTATCATCACTGCCCCAGAAGTTATAGAAAAATCAGATTAGTGCAATATGTGTACAAGATGCCATTGATATCGTCACTGCCCCAGAAGTTATAGAAAAATCAGATTAGTACAATATGTGTACAAGATGCCATTGGTATCATCACTGCCCCAGAAGTTATAGCAAAAATCAGATTACTACAATATGTGTACAAGATGCATTGGTATTGTCACTGCCCCAGAAGTTATAGAAAAATCAGATTAGTACAATATGTGTACAAGATGCCATTGGTATCGTCACTGCCCCAGAAGTTGTAGAGAAATGTGATTTGTACAGATAATATTACAAATTTTTATTGCGACGGACGTTTTGGTGGTGATTTCGATACTCTGGGGGTGTGCAGAGATGAAGAGCGGCTGGAAAGAGATGAAGGGGTTCGAGAGGAAGGGACAACAAAAGTAGTGGGTGAAGGAAGATCAGACATCAAAGTAGAGGCAGTTTGAGACACATTAGGAGGAGAGGGTGGATGGACCAACAAAGTTTTTCTTGGGGACAGGAGTACCATGCATGGACCGACTTCTCTGTGTCCGCCTTGAGCTGGTTGACCATGGCCTTGACCCAAAAAAGAGTGAATGTGGGTCACCGCTCTCATGCTCGGTGGTGGCAGTGGCGGTGGAAGTGTTGGCAGTGCTCTGAGTAGCACAAGGGTTGGCGGTGTTCCAAGGAGGAGAAGTGGGTGCCCTTGAAATCGATTGTTGCTGACTGGTGGCGGTAATCATAGGATCACTGGGTGCTGTGGCCGGAAATTGTTGACGACTGGTGGCGGTACTCCAAGGAGGAGAAGTGGATGCCCTTGAAATCGATTGTTGCTGACTGGTGGCGGTACTCATAGGATCAGTGGGTGCTGTGGCCGGAAATTGTTGACGACTGGTGGCGGTACTCCTAGAAGGAGAAGTGGGTGCGGTGACAATAAATGGTTGCTGACTGCTGGCAGTACTCCTAGAAGGAGAAGTGGGTGCGGTGACAATAAATGGTTGCTGACTGCTGGCAGTACTCCTAGAAGGAGAAGTGGGTGTGGTGACAATAATGGTTGCTGACTGTGGCAGTCTCCTAGAAGGAGAAGTGGGTTTGTGGTGGCCCAAGCAGGTACTGCGGTGGCTTGAGTCCATGACTGTGGACCAGTGTCTGTGGTGGTGTTGCTCCACACAGGAGCAGCGCTTGCCATGGTGGTGGCGACGGTGGAGTGTCCAACAGTACTCGGACTTGTGGTGGTGTAGTGGTGACTCGGAATGCTGGTGGCCGTGCAGTGGTATGCAGCAGAAGTCGGTAGTGATGTGTGGCGAATCAGTGGTGGCACTGTTGGAAATGCAACCACTGACTGCTGCACATACCGATTCTGCTGCATAGCCTGCAAGTAAGCATTGTTGCAGGCCTGCATCACACTCAGCTGTTGCTCAGGACTAAGGTGTTCCGCCATGCCCCGTTCAATTTTACTGAAGAAATGGTGCGCTGGTCTGTTGAGGTCGGCCTCCAGGCGATCAAGACGCTGTTCGACACTGTTGAATCGGTGATCCATGTGGGTAAAACCACGTTCCATCAGTGAAAAACCGCTTCCAACTGTGCCTCCAAGCGACTTGATATTGCCATGAAAGGCCTCGCTCAAGTGAACAAACTCGGGCAAGACATTCCTCTCCATGGCCCTCTGCCGCTGGCGGGAAGTGCCCGCATAACCAGTGGCAGAGACCTGGGAGAGGGGAAGACCTGATGGACCAGCTTCCTGGTCACCAGCTGTCCGTGTTGCTGACCTACAAGTTGCTTCCAGGCTGTCGGATGGCTGGGACGAGTCCAAGGTCGTCCGAGGAAGGACTGCTTCAGGGACAGGCTGCATGGTGCTGCTCCAGGTGCTGTGGAAAGAAAACCAAAACATTACTATAATGCATTAACAAGAAGCATCAGCTGTAGAAAAAAAAAAAAATTAAAAAAAAAAAGAAAATCAAAAAAACTTACGCTCTGCTGGCAAGGACCGGTCTCAGGAACGCCAAAACGCGATAGTAGCGATATTTCTTTCTGGGCCTTGCTGCAGAACCACTGCGAACCTGTCCCACTGCTCGAACATCAGTGTTGAAGCGGTCCTTCATCGAGCGCCATCGTGTGCGGACTTTGTTCACTGTTGAGAAAAAAAGAAAACAATTATACAATGCAGTCAGGGCAAAATCAGTCTCAACACACATACCTGAATGAAAATGTCAAACTGTCAATGCAGCATTATAAAAAGCTATACAATGCACAGGATAGTCACTGTTGAACAACATGACACTGTTGTGTTTGCTGTTAGAATATATCTGGCAGCAAAAACAACATTACCATGAGGAACAAGAGTGACTGGGCAATAAAAAAAATCAATAGAATGCACAACACATAGCTCAAGAATCCACAGGTCAGTGACTGTTGAACCAGATGGCACTGTTGGGTTTGCTGTTAGAATATATCTGGCAGCAAAAACAAACCCATCAGTGCCATCAGGAACAACAGTGAGCATTACAGAGAATGAAAATACTTACTAAACGCCTTTTTCAGGTTTGGAGAGGCGCTGTCCCAGCCATCCATCAACGCTGCGGCCACCTCGTTCCATAGCCGCCGGGTCACCACATTGTCCTTGTACTGCGGATCACGGCTGTCCCACAACGGGACATGCTCATGGACCTGGCAGATGAGGGCCTCATTGTCCACATACAGGTCGTCCCCCCGTTGTGGAACCTAGAAGAAACAAAATAAAAATTACAATCTTGTATATTTTTTACAAAGAAAATAACAATAGGAGTACAAAAGAAATAGACATTCAAAGGATATATACTTACATTCCGTCTCGCCACCGGGACTTGACTCGGCTGCGACTGCTCCTGAGACTCCTCAATGCCCGTGTCCGACGATGATGTCTGAAAAAGGAACACAATTAGACATTTGTAGATTCAGCAGCTATACTTACCCAAAGGCAGGAAGATACTCACATCATGCTCTGCTTCCGCCAGTTCTTGCCGGGATGGTGAATATTCGGATCCAGAAGACATGCTGCAAAAAAAAAAAAAATTACATGAGCACATATTACATTATAAGGACAGCCTGTCATTTGGTTAAAGAATACTCACATTCTTGCACTTTGGATCGGTCTTGAGTCCAGGCGCAGTGTCTCCAGGCAATATCCAGGCTGTGTATGGGTCCAAGGTGGATCTTCCAGTCTCCAGGTCCAGTCTCCAGGCAGTGTAGTATGGTGCACGCTGTTTGCAGGCCTTTTTATAGGGATCCAGGCTGTATCTTCAGGTCTCTTTATCAGCAGGCAGTCTCCAGGCAGTCTGCGTAGGGGTCTGTGTGGCACTGACACCTTCCTTTATCTATACTCCTTTATCTAGACTCCTCACAAACAATGTATCTTGTCTAGGGGGTAATTGGACAAGTGTCTAGACATTGTTTACTAAAAAATCGCGTGCGCGCACAAGCGCTGTTAAGCGCACAGCCACGCGCACGCCAGTGCCCACATAGACGGCAATGATATTTTTATGCGCATTTTTAAATTGGTGTGCTGGAAAAAAAAATGCAACATGTAGCGTCTAGCGCGTCTGGGCACACACCTGGAAAATGTGCAGCGCACGCCAAACGCTAATGAGCGCGTGCAAGCGCAAGACCCTGCGCCCGCCATGTTAATGATAGGGGAACATTGCGCATGCGACCAATAGCGCACGATGCGCAGCGCTAAAAAACGCAAGTGTGAAAGTAGCCTAACAGGAAAAAATGGATCCCAAAATTTGTTGTGAAATGTTTACTGAGCATGCTGCTACCCCATGTGTGGGGTAAAACCACTGTTTGGGCACACGGCAGGGTTCGGAATGCAAGGAGCACCATTTGACTTTTAGAATGTAAAATTTGCTGGAATAATTAGCAGACGCCATGTTGCGTTTGGAGAGCCCCTGATGTGCCAAAACAGTGGAAACAGCCCACCAGTGACACCATTTTGGAAGCTCGACCCCTCAGGGAACTTATCTAGATTGCAGTGAGCACCTTGAATCCCCAGGTGCTTCACAGAAGTTTATAATGTTGAGCCGTGAAAATAATACAATAACATTATCACCACAAAAATGTTTTTTAGCCCCAAATTTTGCATTTTCACAAGTTTAACAGGAGAGATTTCACCATTCAATTTGCTGTGCAATTTCTCCTGAGTACGCCAATACCCCGTATGTGGGGGGAAACTATTGTTTGGGTGCACAGCAGGGCTTGGAAGGAGTGCCATTTGATTTTATGAATGCAAAACTTGCTGGAATAATTAGCTGATGCCATGCCATGTTTTGAGATCCCCTGATGTCCCTAAACAGTAGAAATCCCCAAGTGACACCATTTTGGAAAGTAGACCACTAAAGAAACTTAGCTAGATGTGTGGTGAACACCTTGAAGCACCAGGTGCTCCATAGAGGTTTATAACTGAGCTGTGAAAATAAAAAAAATCACATTTTCCCCAGAAAAATGTTTTTAGCCCCACATTTTGCATTTTCACAAGGGTAACAGAGAAATTTCACCATACAATTTGTTGTGCAATTTCTACTGAGTATGCCAATAGCCCACATGTGGATGAAAACCACTGTTTAGGCACACAGCAGGGCTTGGAAGGGAAGGAGCGCCGTCTGACTTTATGAATGCAAATTTGCTGGAATAATTATTGGATGCCATGTCATGTTTGGAGAGCCCCTGATGTGCCTAAACAGTAGAAACACCCCACACGTGACACCATTTTAGAAATTAGACCACTCAGGGAACTTAGCTAAAGGTGTGGTGAACAACATAAACCCCAGGCGCTTCATAGAAGTTTAGAGCTGAGCCATGAAAATAAAAAAAAAAAATCACATTTTCCCCACAATAATGTTTTTAGCCCCAAATTTTGCATTTTGATAAAGGTAACAGGAGAAATTGCACAGTACAATTTGGTGTAAAATTTCTCCTGAGTATGCTGATCCCCCAAATGTGCGGGAAAACTACTGTTTTGGTGCACAGCAGGGCTTAGAAGGGAAGGAGCGGCATTTGACTTTATGAATGCAAAATTTGCTCTTATAATTAGCAGATGCCATGTCGCATTTGTAGAGTCCCTGATGTGCCTAAGTAGTAGAAACCTCCCACGAGTCACACAATTTTGGAATCTAGATCACTCAGTGAACTTATCTAGATGTGTGGTGAGCATCTTGAACCCCCTGATGCGCCACAGAATTTTGTAACATTGAGCCATGAAAATAAAAAAAATCACATTTTTCCCACCAAATATTTTTTTTAAACTAAGTTTAGCATTTTCACAATGGTAACAGGAGAAATTGCACCATCCAATTTGTTGTTCAATTTCTTATGAGTACGCTGATACCCCATATGTGGGGGAAAACTACTATTTGGGCTCACAACAGGACTCCGAATAGAAGGAGTGGCGTTTTTATTTTTTAAATGTGTTAGCTCCAGATTTTACATTTTCACACTGGGAAATGGGTAAAAATGGCACCAAAATGTGTCCCACAATTTCTGCTGAATGTAGATACCTGATATGTGGCTGTACAGTACTGCTGAGCTATACAGCAAGACTCGGAAGGGACAGAGCTCTTTTGGCAAATTGCACTACATCCATCCACCCACCCCCGGGTCTCGCCGTATGGCTAAGCAATACTATTATACAGGAGGTATCGTGGAGCCCAGAATTTTCTATAATAGTTTGTGGACTCCATATACAAAGACCTTAAATGCTAGAAGTGCAGAATCCCCCCTCAGTTTACCCCATTTTGTAAATTATACCCCTTTGGTAATTTATCTACAGGTGTAGTGATGATTTTGACTGCAAGGGTGTTTTCCAGAAACAAGCAGCAGTGGATGTTGCCGAGTGAAAATTGCAAACTGCCGTTGTAGTGACCAGTACGTTGTAGTGACCAGTACGTTGTAGTGACCAGTACGCTGTAGTGACCAGTACGCTGTAGTGACCAGTACGTTGTAGTGACCAGTGCGTTGTAGTGACCAGTACTCTGTAGTGCTCGTACATTGTGACCAGCTCATGCACCCATAAATTAGACGGGCTCTCATCACTGTAGTTATTCATGGCAAAGAATTAACATTCATCTTCTCTCTTCACACAGGTAACCAAATCATTCATCCTCTGAATTGATCCTCTCTGCATGTATGCACTCCATTCATTGTCAGCAAGCAGCTGAATGACACAAGCCCCTTCTGTCTTGCATGTGGAAATATATAGCAATGGTAACCAAATCATTCATCCTCTGAATTGATCCTCTCTGCATGTATGCACTCCATTCATTGTCAGCAAGCAGCTGAATGACACAAGCCCCTTCTGTCTTGCATGTGGAAATATATAGCAATGGTAACCAAATCATTCATCCTCTGAATTGATCCTCTCTGCATGTATGCACTCCATTCATTGTCAGCAAGCAGCTGAATGACACAAGCCCCTTCTGTCTTGCATGTGGAAATATATAGCAATGGTAACCAAATCATTCATCCTCTGAATTGATCCTCTCTGCATGTATGCACTCCATTCATTGTCAGCAAGCAGCTGAATGACACAAGCCCCTTCTGTCTTGCATGTGGAAATATATAGCAATGGTAACCAAATCATTCATCCTCTGAATTGATCCTCTCTGCATGTATGCACTCCATTCATTGTCAGCAAGCAGCTGAATGACACAAGCCCCTTCTGTCTTGCATGTGGAAATATATAGCAATGGTAACCAAATCATTCATCCTCTGAATTGATCCTCTCTGCATGTATGCACTCCATTCATTGTCAGCAAGCAGCTGAATGACACAAGCCCCTTCTGTCTTGCATGTGGAAATATATAGCAATAGTATGCACTCCATACTTCTGATTGCTGCCAACCACTGCTGTACCATTTTGCAACATAGTTTAATGTGCCTGGTAAAACTTTAGTATAATTCATTTTTTGCACTGTGCTTAATACTTAAGGTACTGCCACACTAAGCAATCCCGCTAGCGATCTCGTTAGCGTTGCATACTAATGAGATCGCTAGCGGGATTGTTTCTATATCGCTAAATGCTACCGCATTTAGCGATATAGTTAACGACGCTATCGCCGTTAGCGATCTTCTTAACGACTTTAGCGGTACAAAAGTACCGCTAAATCGCTAAGAAAAGGTGCCACACAGCGACTAGATACTTACCCAGCGGGAGCGCCAGCGATGAAATAGGGTCCGGAACGATTCCAGCGACGAGCGAGATCACAGCAGGAAGCTCGTCGCTGGAAGCTGCCGCACTGAACAATATCGCTAACGGGATCGCTAAATAGTGACGTTTTTTAGCGATCCCGTTAGCGATATTGTTTAGTGTGGCATACCCTTTACTGTTGTGTATTCGTGTGACTGGGGCCTCTGTAGATGCTATCAGGTGGAAAGTGCTATAACATATAGATGTTGCCAGGTCTAGTGCCTTTGATGATCTAACCACCCCCTGGTGTGCTGGCCCCAGCTGGCAAATTATCCCAAAGCATTTCCCACAATCCCACTTTCCTGACCCTGTAGTGTGGACTATATATTTAGGAGTAGTCTAAGGGGCGCATGCATTGTGGGGGCGCATGCATCCCAGAAGTTAAGCATCACAGAAGAAAAGCATCTTGAAAACGGCAGTTAAGCATCACAGAAGAAAAGCATCTTGAAAACGGCAGTTAAGCATCACAGAAGAAAAGCATCTTGAAAACGGCAGTTATTCATGGCAGTTAATCAGGGCTGGAATCAGGTACCCCACACTTTGCATTATTTTTCATTATGTACTTTATCTATTTTCTCCTGTGTTCCCTTGCCAACCACATTCACCGCCCCATCCCCCCTCCATCACGACTCATACACATCAGCCCCTCTATCCTTCCCTCTCCCATGTACAGCTCCCATGCACTCCTCACCTTCCTGAAAAACCTCAGCCCATCTTGCCCAAACACATCACATAAAAAACCTACTTACAATGCCAACAACTACCTGCTCTTTATCTTCCTACTCCTACTGATTTCAGGGGACATCTCCCCCAACCCTGGTCCACCATCCCCCAACCTCAATCCCTACCCTACCTCATACCGAAACCATAATAATCTTATTAATATTACTTGCACTCCCTCATCTCCTTCTTTCAACTGTGCCCTTTGGAATCCACGGTCTGCATGCAACAAGCTATCCTTCCTGCACAACTACTTTCTGAACCACTCTCTTAATCTGTTGGCCCTCACTGAAACCTGGATTCAGGATTCTGACACTGTCTCCCCTGCTGCCATTTCCTATGGTGGTTTACAGTTCTCCCATTCCCCGAGACCCACAAACAGACATGGTGGTGAGTTGGCATACTCCTGTCCCCACAATGCACTTTCCAGGTCATCCCCCCAATTCCATCACTCTCATTCCCTTCTTTTGAGGTCCACACCATCAGGCTCTTCCATCCCCTCTCCCTCAGAGTAGCGGTCATATATCGGCCCCCAGGCTCACCCACCCAGTTCCTTGACCACTTCTCAGCCTGGCTGCCGCACTTCATGTCCTCAGAACTACCAACCCTTATCCTTGGAGACTTCAACATCCCCATTAACAGCCCTACTTCCACATCTGCATCTCAGCTTCTATCACTAACCACTTCTCTAGGCCTCTCACAGCTTTCAACCTCTGAGACACACAAGGATGGCAACACCCTTGACCTGGTCTTTGTCCGCCTCTGTTCAATCTCCCACCTAAATAACTCACCGCTTCCACTCTCTGACCACAACATTCTCTCCTTCACGCTCACAAATCCTCGACCACCCAGCGCATTCCTACCTACCACACATTCAGAAATCTACAAGCCATTAACCCTCAGACACTTTCAGACTCCCTACACTCATCGCTGTCCCCAATCTCCTCTTTTTCCTGTCCTGATCTGGCTGTTCATCACAACAATGACATTCTTAAAAGCACCCTTGACCAAGTAGCACCGCTCACCCTCAGAACCTCCAAACACACAGTAAAACAGCCCTGGCTCACATTGCAAACTCAACTTCTTCAGCGATGCTCTAGGAGTGCTGAATGCCTCTGGAGAAAAACCCGCACACCAGAAGACTTCATCCACTTTAAATTCATGTTAAGAACTTATAATGCTGCCCTTCTGTGTCGACCCGCCACCACAATTGTGGGTTACCAGGGCAATGGGGTACTCAGAGCCGAGCCCGTAGAAGTCTATGGGATTGTTGTCACAGGTAGCTGTGGCTCGGTCTGTGGCCCGGCGGTCTGGCGTATGTTGGGGATATATTTACAGGGATTGATTATGTACAGTTCGTGACGCCACCTGTAGTGTTCTGGTAATTAGTACCAGCGCTGCTGTAGATCTCTGAGGGGATGGTGAGGCAGCTAGATGTCGGGTCCCCTACAGGTGGGACTGGTCCCTCAAAGTCTATGTGAGTAGTGAAGTCGAGTGCGGTAAAGAACACAGTCTCACAGGGTCAGCGTCTTTCCATACCTTTACTTGCAAGATGATAAGGCAGGTCCCAGGGAGGCTGATCCACGGAGAGTGTATTTTGAGGCAGCGGCTGGACAAGTTAGGGGCCTCCTTTAACTCCAATATAACGAGGACAACCAGCCTGAAGCGTATTTTCCCTCTAATCTTCAGCAATGCTTGCTGTACCTGCCCAGTCAGCTTTGTGTTAGGGGCCTTCCTGTGAAGGAGCTGAATCCTTACGTGGTCCTGCAGAACTCCAAAGTCTTCACTCCCCCTGACCCCAGCTACGTACTGACTATAAGGGCTTGTCTGCCGCGACCTAGGGTCCGGTAGATTCCTGGTTTTCCTGTCTCTGTGCCTGAAACAACAGTGACTCTTCGGTCCCCAGTGACCGGTTACAACGTGCTGGACTTCTGCAATCCGTTAAGCACAAATCTTATAAATCCACTTGCCTTTCGCCTTGTCCACGCTGGTAACATAAGCACTCTTACTAGCCAAGGGTCGAGCAGTCACTTCTTTCCTTTTCCTTCCAATCAAGTTAGCCACAGATGCTCAGTTATCACAGGCAGGAGCACGTCACTGTACCTGATACCGTCCTCTAGACAGGAATGCTGAAGACTTTCTGGGTTACAACTTGTTCTTTCCTTCAATGTATGCTGAGGAGATGACACAGCTCTGACCAGACTAAGGTGTATTCCAACACCTATACCAGACTCCACTTTCCAAGCTGGTGAGATAGCAATCTAGACTCCTTCCTCCCTCCAGATACAGACTCTCTCACTGTAGTCCAGACGCAGACTCTCCACGTCCTTACTGCCCGAAGACAGGAACTAGACTGACTGACTAAAATCACTCCTACACATACCTTCTTGACCACTCCCTAGAGTATACTCCACTACCCTAAGGGTGTGTCTAGTGTGTGTAAAGTGAATGCATATTGAGCATTAAGCCGCTGTCTCGCCATACACTCTCCAGGGTACTGCGTGTGCCTACCACCAGGGCTACACATTCCCCATGGTAAACGACAGCACTCCCGGCTGTGAAATACAAAAGACATTTTGTTTATGCAATAACATTTAACAATAACATCTTCCCATCCGGGAGGTAAGAATACTTTGAACGTTACAAACTTTAATACAAAAATACACATAGTATCAAATGTCATTCAATAAATAAATTTACAATATACTTGTGAAGGACCCGCACCAAACCTTCAACGTGGGTCCTGGGTGGGCTGCAGGACGTCCAAATGCAGACCTCACTCAGTGCCACACCATACGGGTTTTGTTTTTCAGAGGTAGTTATGGATGGTTTTTGTAAAACCAAGATAGGGCACCGAAGCGCAACTATGTACAAGAAAGTTCCGGGTTAGCATAGTCCTTAACCTCAAAAGTCCATTTGTAAAGAAAGACATAATAAATCACATTATCGAAGTGCAAACGTTTATCATATATCAATTATCAATTATCATCTATCATTTACCAATTACCCAGCCGGGCATTCTATAACTAGAAATATATATTCATTATATATAACCTGTGCAAAAACTTTTTCAAAACATTTTAAACTTTCTGCTATAGTACTGATGGTAGACCCGATATGGATCTCACCAACCCTTTACTATTTATTCATTTTCTGCAAATACTTTTTCCACTACATTTTTCCACGCCGGGGGCTGGAACGATGCAATGTGCCCTTGATCCCAAGACCAGCAAATCATGTGCTGCGATCAGGGTCTGGGTTGCGACAGTTCTGGTGCGAACCTCCAGGGGCGCAACTGGTACAGTCTCTCCACATGACACCGATTGCGTCTCAATTACTGTTAATGATATAGACCGCGCCAGGGATTGCGATCGAGACTGTGTCGCACGCTGCGATGAAGAGGTGACTTTAATTCGTGATGCACTTTGGGTCGCATGTTGCGATGACTTTGAAGGGGGCGATGCTGGGGCACGGCCGGACGCTGCTTGAGCTGGAAACGGGACGCGGTGGTAATGGTGACGGTACCTGCGTCTGGGACGGGTCGCGGACGATGGCGACGTTCAGGGCATACCACCCCTTCATTCCCCAATGCCGCGTATAGGTGACTATATCGCCGTTTACTAAGTCCCTCCCGGGATGGCCTTGTGGCAGGTGAGATTCCACGTCACGCCTGCTGACGAAGACCGCTGGGTAAGGCCCGGTTCACGGATAAAGCCCCAGCCCTTCCGGAGCTGGAACTCAGCCACACACCCCCGCCGCCGCGGTTCCCGTAAGGTACCTTTGTCGCGACGGACAGTCTCCTTGTCAGCAATCAGCTCGGCATACTGTCGCTGGCGGTTCTTCTGGATTTCCCGCTCTTCCTCCTGCTGGCGCCTCTTTTTCTCACGACTCCGCCATTCTTGCTCCCACTGGGCGGTGTAGGCGACGTCATCCAGGCGCGCCATTTCGTCCCAGTCCACATCTGGTAGTGACGGACAGGACCCCTCCGGTGTCCCTGCCGGGGACCGATCATCTGCTGCGGCCTCTTGGCCGGGCGGGCGTTCTGGGATTGGCTGTACCTCCTCAACCTCCTCCGCATCCACCGCTTCACCAGTGGGATCGGGAACGGTACTTTCGGGGGCAGCCTCCGGTTGCTCCTTCGCCTTGGGCAGCAGACTCTTCGGTTTTTGGAATCGTGGGGTTCGTTGAGGGGAGGGGACGCCGTGTTTGTCAATTGCCACTTCAGCAGGTTACAGCGGCGTCTCTCTATCTCCTCCAGGCCAGGTTGGAACATCTTTAGGCGTGCGTTCTCCTCCTGAAGCTCCAACAACGCCTGTTGCAGGTGCAGGATGGCATAAGTGTCCGATGCCGATGGCAGCTTGGCGGGGCCCGGGGCCTGCCTTCCTCCGCTGCCCCACTCGGCTGCGCACGTCCTGCCTCCATCGTTTTCCAGAAGATTCTCTTTCCTTTCTGTGGAGACATCCGGTCTCCTCCGTGGAGGTGGGGTTTGCGTCTCCTCCTCCTCGCAGGGAAGGTGAAGAGGAGGCGGACCTCCTTTGCTGTAGGGCAGGACCGCATGTTGTAGTAGCACTTTGAGAGGGCAGGCATTTTCTTCGCGCCACAGGGGGGTAGACGCCCACGAAGGTACGCCCACCTTCTTCTCCAGCGCCTGAGGGCGCGAATATGGCGACAAAAATGGCGATTTTGGCGCCAAAAGTGCAAACAGTCCTTTTCACAAAAACAAGTTCTTAGGCACGCAGGGCTCGCAATTTCGCGAGTTTGGTATCCTGTTCGTGACGCCAAGTTTTGTTGTGTCGACCCGCCACCACAATTGTGGGTTACCAGGGCAATGGGGTACTCAGAGCCGAGCCCGTAGAAGTCTATGGGGATTGTTGTCACAGGTAGCTGTGGCTCGGTCTGTGGCCCGGGCGGTCTGGCGTATGTTGGGGATATATTTACAGGGGATTGATTATGTACAGTTCGTGACGCCACCTGTAGTGTTCTGGTAATTAGTACCAGCGCTGCTGTAGATCTCTGAGGGATGGTGAGGCAGCTAGATGTCGGGTCCCCTACAGGTGGGACTGGTCCCTCAAAGTCTATGTGAGTAGTGAAGTCGAGTGCGGTTAAAGAACACAGTCTCACACGGTCAGCGTCTTTCCATACCTTTACTTGCAAGATGATAAGGCAGGTCCCAGGGAGGCTGATCCACGGAGTGTATTTTGAGGCAGCGGCTGGACAAGTTAGGGGCCTCCTTTAACTCCAATATAACGAGGACAACCAGCCTGAAGCGTAGTTCCCTCTAATCTTCAGCAATGCTTGCTGTACCTGCCCAGTCAGCTTTGTGTTAGGGGCCTTCCTGTGAAGGAGCTGAATCCTTACGTGGTCCTGCAGAACTCCAAAGTCTTCACTCCCCCTGACCCAGCTACGTACTGACTATAAGGGGCTTGTCTGCCGCGACCTAGGGTCCGGTAGATTCCTGGTTTTCCTGTCTCTGTGCCTGAAACAACAGTGACTCTTCGGTCCCCAGTGACCGGTTACAACGTGCTGGACTTCTGCAATCCGTTAAGCACAAATCTTATAAATCCACTTGCCTTTCGCCTTGTCCACGCTGGTAACATAAGCACTCTTACTAGCCAAGGGTCGAGCAGTCACTTCTTTCCTTTTCCTTCCAATCAAGTTAGCCACAGATGCTCAGTTATCACAGGCAGGAGCACGTCACTGTACCTGATACCGTCCTCTAGACAGGAATGCTGAAGACTTTCTGGGTTACAACTTGTTCTTTCCTTCAATGTATGCTGAGGAGATGACACAGCTCTGACCAGACTAAGGTGTATTCCAACACCTATACCAGACTCCACTTTCCAAGCTGGTGAGATAGCAATCTAGACTCCTTCCTCCCTCCAGATACAGACTCTCTCACTGTAGTCCAGACGCAGACTCTCCACGTCCTTACTGCCCGAAGACAGGAACTAGACTGACTGACTAAAATCACTCCTACACATACCTTCTTGACCACTCCCTAGAGTATACTCCACTACCCTAAGGGTGTGTCTAGTGTGTGTAAAGTGAATGCATATTGAGCATTAAGCCGCTGTCTCGCCATACACTCTCCAGGGTACTGCGTGTGCCTACCACCAGGGCTACACACTTCACCTCGCCAAACAGACCTACTTCACCACACTGATCTCCTCACTAGCCAACAACCCCAAGAAACTTTTTGACACTTTTCACTCCCTCCTCAGGCCAAAAGCACAAGCCCCTATCACAGACATTTGTGCTGACGACCTGGCCTCCCACTTTATAGAAAAAATAGATACTATCCATCAGGAAATCTGCTCTCAACCACCAAGTGCTGTGACTCCCATCCCACCCTGCATTTCCCCTGGCTCACTTTCCACATTTGATCCCATCACAGAAGAAGAAGTCTCCAGACTCCTCTCTTCCTCTCGTCCGACTACATGCACTACCGACCCCATCCCCTCACATCTCCTCCAGTCTCTCTCTCCAGTTGTCACAACTCACCTAACTGCAATCTTTAATCTCTCACTCTCCTCTGGCTGTAATGTATGTGGTACAGTTCATATAGCGTCTTGTGCTTGGGTGCGATGAAAATACTTGAGACACAGGTTGATAAAGAAAGTTTTGTATTGCTTCATACAAATTGGCAAAAATAAACACACAGGTTGCAAACACAGAAGCAGGAGACACAGCAGGCCAGAGTAATCTAAGCTCAGCAATAACTCTCCACAACAGATTCAGATCTTCTTCTCTGTTACCGCAAGTCCATGCAAACGTGAGGCTCTCAAGAGCAGAGTTCAGAGTCCACAAGTGCTTCAGAGTTCCTCAGTAGGAATAGCTGGAGTACAAGGTCCAAGGCTTCAGGAGTCAGAACACAGGTTCACTGCAGGCTAGATTCTGAAGCACTGATTGCACAGCTGTGGCTGTTTAAGAAGCAAACGGAGAGAATCAGGGCGGGAACATGCAAGCTGGAAAACTCCATTTTGACTGAGGGCAAGATAGCTGCAGCAAAACAGAAAGCAAAATGGCCGACGAACAAACTGAGTTTCAGAAACAGATACACAGAACCTTACATTACTCCCCCCTTAGGGACAACCTCCGGATGACCTCAGACCAGGCTTGTGTGGGTACCTCTGATGAAACTGACGGAGCAAGCGAGGAGCATTAACGTTATTGACTGGGTCCCATGAGTTGTCCTCCACTGGGTAGCCCTGCCATTTAATCAGATATTGTAACTGATTTCTATACAACCTGGAATCTAAAATCCTTTCCACCACAAATTCCTCCTGACCATCGACTAGCACTGGGTCAGGGCAAGGAGAAGAACGTCCAGGAAACGTATTGGGTGTCGCAGCCTTTAGTAGGGATACATGAAAGACAGGGTGGATTCTCATAGTTCTGGGCAATTGAAGACGACAAGCAATGGCACTTATAATTTTTACTGATTTATAGGGTCCAATGTACTTATGTCCCAACTTAGACGATGGAATCCTTAACTTAAGATTTCTGGTTGACAGCCAGACCAGGTCTCCTACCTTAAAAGCTGGTGCAGGTTTACGAAATTTATCTGCTGCCTTCTTGTACCTTTCCTGAGCCGATTCCAGATTCTCCTTTAGAAGATCCATATTCTTCTGTAAAGTCGTGACTCTTTCAGCCACTGCTGGCAAAGGCGTCTCTATGGGAAATCGTGGTAGAATGTTAGGATGATAACCTAGATTAGAGTAAAAAGGAGACTGTTTAGTGGAGGCACTCTGAGAGTTGTTGTAAGAGAACTCAGCCAATGGAAGTAGATCCACCCAATCATCCTGTAGGTGGCAGATAAAGCAGCGGAGATACTGCTCCAGGGTTTGATTGGTTCGTTCGGTTTGTCCATTAGTCTGGGGATGAAAAGCAGAAGAAAGGTTTACTTTAATGTCCAATGCTGCACAGAAATTTTGCCAAAACCTAGAAGTGAATTGCACCCCTCGATCCGAAATAACCTCATCCGGTACTCCATGTAAGCGAAACACATCTTTAATCATCAAATCTGATGTCTGTTTTGCAGTGGGTAAGCCGACACAAGGGATAAAATGAGCTGCCTTTGTTAGACGGTCAACAACCACTAGAATAGTGTTCTTCCCTTGAGAGGTTGGTAATTCCACAATGAAGTCCATAGAAATGGATCCCCACGGGCGGGACGGGGTGGGAAGAGGCTGTAACAGACCAGTTGGTGAAGAGCGAGGTGTTTTGCATCTTGCACAAACCTCACACGAAGTGACATAGTCCAAAACATCCTTCCTACAAGTGGGCCACCAAAAGAAACGAGAAAGAAATTCCTGTGTCTTTAGAATTCCTCTATGCCCGGCTATTTTGGAATCGTGAATGAGTTGCAATACTCTCAATCTGACTGTTTCAGGTATATACAGACGTTGTCCCAGAATCCACACACCATTCTTAAAGACAAGACTTACGTCCCTTGGGGGTTGAGCCAAAAAAGAATCCGCATGGTATGCTTCCTTGATGTCTTTAATTAGGTCTTGATGATGAATCACTCCTAGGAATCTAGAGTCAGGAAGAATAGTCTTAGGAGGAGGACGTGTCTCTGCTGAGTAAATCCTAGAGAGTGCATCAGCCTTTCCATTGCGCGATCCTGGTCTATAAGAAATAATAAAATTAAATTGGTTTAAGAAAAGATTCCAGCGAGCCTGGCGAGGAGTCAGGCACTTAGCCGACCTGATAAACTCAAGATTACGATGGTCTGTCAGAACAACTATTTGCTGTGCAGCTCCTTGAAGAAGGTGTCTCCATTCTTTGAAGGCGGCAATAATGGCCAACAACTCTCTATTGCCCACATCGTAGTTCTTCTCAGCCGAAGACAACTGCTGGGAAAAGAAGGCACAGGGATGCAAGACATTCTTCTCACCTGTTCTCTGAGAGAGTATAGCTCCCACGGCACAGTCTGAAGCATCCACCTCTATTATGAAGGCAAGCTCTGGGTTGGGATGTACTAGGATAGGTGCTGTGGTAAATTTATCTTTTAGACGGGAAAATGCTTCCTGGGCTTGGGGAGTCCAGGAGAACTTAGACTCTTTTCGGGTAAGTTGGGTGATAGGTGACACTACCTCAGAGAAATTTCTAATGAAACGTCTATAGAAGTTTGCAAACCCGATGAAGCGCTGTACCTCCTTCACATTTCTAGGACTTGGCCAATCCTTGATGGCTTGGGTTTTGCTTCCATCCATACTAATTCCTTGTGTAGACAGTACATACCCCAGAAATTGAATTTCGGTCTTATGAAATTCACACTTTTCAAGCTTGATGTAAAGATGATTTTGTCTTAGACGTTCCAAGACCATTCTCACATGTCCATGATGTTCCTCTGTGGAGTTAGAAAAAATTAAAATATCATCCAAATAAATTACCACGAATGTATCCAGGAGATCCCTGAAGATGTCATTCACCAAGTGTTGGAAAGTGGCTGGGCGGTACTCAGACCAAAAGGCATAACTAGATATTCAAAGTGTCCATAGCGTGACCTGAATGCAGTCTTCCATTCATCCCCAGGTCTAATACGGACTAAGTTATAGGCCCCACGAAGATCTAGTTTAGAAAAAATTTTGGCATGTCGCACTCTCTCCAATAACTCAGGGATTAAAGGCAATGGATAACGGTTTCTAATAGTAACCTTATTGAGTTCCCTATAGTCTACGCATGGTCTCAGGGATCCATCTTTCTTCTTTACAAAGAATATGGGTGCCCCTGCAGGAGATGAAGAGGGGCATATGAAGCCCTTGGCTAGATTTTCGTCTATGTACTCTTTTAAAGCCTTCAGCTCGGGCCCCGCCAGGGGTAGATCTTACCAAAAGGTATCTCTGCTCCAGGCAATAATTCAATTGGACAATCATATGGACGGTGAGGAGGAAGCTGGTCAGCGTTCTTCTTGTCACATAAATCCACATAGTCCTGGTATACAGCTGGTAGTTCAGGGACTGACATGGTTCCTTTAGGAACAGAGCAAGCTGAAATTTTTGGACTCATCTGTTTCTCTGGAAAGTGTAATTCCTTGGTCTCCCAGTTAATGGTAGGATTCTGAGCCTGCAGCCATGGTAGCCCTAGAATAATGGGAAAGTGAGGAGAAGAGATAAGCATAAAGGACAGTTTCTCTTGATGATCTTTACCCATAAGAACCTTTAAAGGCTCTGTTTCCTGATCCACTGGTCCAGAGGTCAGCAGGGAGCCATCCACAGTTTCCATCTGTACTGGAGTAGCCTTCTTCACTGAACGTATTCCCTGTTTCAGAGCAAAGGAGACATCCATAAAATTTCCACTTGCACCTGAGTCGATCATAGCAGAGCTAGACACCCAGGCTGAGTCAACCCAGAGTTTGATGGAAAGAAAACAGTGAGAATTGTTTTTTTTACAACTCAGCTGGGACACCGCTGAGGAAACTTGAAAGATGGCAGCATTTACACAGTCAACGTCCTCAGAGGTAACGGAGTTTAAGTCCGAGAAATCAAGATCTGTTGCTGCAGATCTCTCTGGAGCCTGAGGCTCGGACCTGACAGATCCCCTCTCGCAACACTCACAATGAATGAGTGCTGCAGTAGTCTTGCGAGAACGGCTGGGGCAGTTAATAATAAAGTGCCCTGACTTACCACAATAAAAACATAGATTCTCCTTAAACGATGTTCCTTGCGTGCATCACTAACCCGTCGTAGTAAAGAGTCTACCTGCATGGGTTCAGGTTCAGGTTCCCGTGTAATCCTATTCAAAGGTTCCTTAGCTGGAGAGGAAGGTAGGAAAAGGTTAGTGCGATTGCTTTCGAACCATCTCTCTTGCCTGCGTTCAGTTAAACGAGTATCAATACGGATGCAGTAGTTAATAAAGTCACCTAACGCAGTGGGAGGGTCGGCACGAGCAAGTTCATCCTTAATCAGTGGGGATAACCCCTTTCGAAAAATAGATTTTTTGGCGGAATTGTCCCAGGTGGTATCAAGGGCCCATCTCCTGAAATCCAAGGCATATTCAGCTACCGAGTGCTTACCTTGGCGCAAAGCTAACATGGCTGCTTCAGCTGTTGCACCTCGATTGGGGTCATCAAACACCTGCCCCATGGCTGAAATAAAATCATCAAGGTGATTCAAACAATCATCCTCAGTCTCAATCAGAGGGTTTGCCCACATCAAAGCCTTGTTGGTAAGCAACATAATTATAGTAAGCACCTTAGATCGTTCAGTAGGAAATTGTAAAGCATGTGCAGAAAAAAAAAGATTGCATTGATTAACAAATCCCCTGAATTTTTCACGTTCACCACCAAAACGAAAAGGGGGCAACTTGGGAATCCCAGAACTCGGGGCCACGGCAGGAGCCTGGACTCGCCCCTCCAGAACCTCAATCCTGGCTCGCAAATCCTGGGTAGTCTGTCCAACCACTTGCAAATTGTGATTATTTAGGTCCTGAAGATTTGTAAAACGGGTCTTTATATTCTGCAAATCTGCAAGGATATTATCAGTCACTCCGCAAAGTTCCTTTATGCGGGCCTCCATTTTCCAGATCTTTTAAGACAGGATACTGGAAGAAGAGGAGAAAAAAAAAAACAATAGTGTTCACCTGTGACAACACTGAAGAAAGAAAAAACTTTAAGGGAACTGCTCACCTGGAATGGTTGTGAGAAGTCACAACCACTATCATCACAGAAAGCTTTCAACCAGACATCTGATATCCAGAGTTTCAGCAGACAAAAAGAGAAGAGAAAAAAAAAAAAACAATAGTGTTTACCTGTGATAACACTGCAGAAAAAAAAACTTAAGGGAATTGCTCACCTGGAATGGTTGTGAGAAGTCACAACCACTGTCATCACAGAAAGTACAACCGGACGTCGATATCCACAGTACAGCAGACACAGCCTTCCAGACCCAGCAGACACTAACGTTTGGCTTCAGAATCTTGTAATGTATGTGGTACAGTTCATATAGCGTCTTGTGCTTGGGTGCGATGAAAATACTTGAGACACAGGTTGATAAAGAAAGTCTTGTATTGCTTCATACAAATTGGCAAAAATAAACACACAGGTTGCAAACACAGAAGCAGGAGACACAGCAGGCCAGATTAATCTAAGCTCAGCAATAACTCTCCACAACAGATTCAGATCTTCTTCTCTGTTACCGCAAGTCCATGCAAACGTGAGGCTCTCAAGAGCAGAGTTCAGAGTCCACAAGTGCTTCAGAGTTCCTCAGTAGGAATGGCTGGAGTACAAGGTCCAAGGCT
Organism: Oophaga sylvatica; assembly: GCA_033576555.1. Classification (NCBI taxonomy): domain Eukaryota; kingdom Metazoa; phylum Chordata; class Amphibia; order Anura; family Dendrobatidae; genus Oophaga; species Oophaga sylvatica. The sequence continues at coordinate 88,866 of JARQOD010001021.1, read as the reverse complement.
TCAGGAGTCAGAACACAGGTTCACTGCAGGCTAGATTCTGAAGCACTGATTGCACAGCTGTGGCTGTTTAAGAAGCAAACGGAGAGAATCAGGGCGGGAACATGCAAGCTGGAAAACTCCATTTTGACTGAGGGCAAGATAGCTGCAGCAAAACAGAAAGCAAAATGGCCGACGAACAAAACTGAGTTTCAGAAACAGATACACAGAACCTTACACTGGCATTTTCCCATCCTCCTTCAAACACTCCATCATTACTCCATTACTAAAGAAACCCGCTCTTGACCCTTCCTGCACAAACAACTACAGACCGGTCCTCCAATCTCCCCTTCATCTCTAAACTTTTGGAGCGCCTAGTCTACTCCCGCCTTACCTCTCCACTCACTCCCTCCTAGACCCTTCACAGTCCGGCTTCCGCCCCCTACATTCGACTGAAACTGCACTCATCAAAGTGACCAATGACCTTCTTACAGCAAAACGTAACGGCGACCACTCTCTGCTCATTCTTATTGACCTTTCTGCTGCTTTCGACACGGTTGACCACCGTCTCCTACTCTCTAGGCTCCAGTCACTAGGTATTAAGGACACTGTTCTCTCCTGGTTCTCCTCCTATCTTTCTGACCGCTCCTTCAGTGTTTCGTTCTCTGGCTCCACGTCATCTCCTCTTCCTCTCACTGTCGGTGTACCCCAGGGCTCGTCCTTGGCCCCCTTCTCTTCTCTCTCTACACGGCCCCAATTGGACAGATCATCAGCAGATTTGGCTTTCAGTACCATCTTTATGCCGATGACACACAACTATACACGTCATCCCCCGACCTTACCCCCGCTGTACTACAGAACACCACCGACTGTCTATCCGCAGTCTCCAACATCATGTCCGCTCTCTATCTGAAACTTAACCTCTCCAAGACTGAACTCCTTCTGCTCCCGCCGTCTACTAACCTCCCTAAATCTGACATTTCCCTCTTTGTGGGCGGCACCATAATAACACCCGGCAGCAGGCTCGCTGTCTGGGTGTTATGTTTGACACCAATCTCTCCTTCACCTCCCATATACAATCTCTTGCCCGCTCTTGCCGTCTACACCTAAAGAACATCTCTAGAATCCGCCCTTTTCTCACCATGGACAACACAAAAACCCTCACTGTAGCATTGATCCACTCCCGCCTGGACTACTGCAACGCTCTATTACTTGGCCTCCCCATTACTCGACTATCCCTCTCCAGTCCATCCTTAATGCAGCAGCCAGGGTCATCCATCTGGCTAATCGGTACTCGGACGCGTCCGCTCTTCGCCAGTCCTTACACTGGCTGCCCATTCATTATAGGATCCAATTCAAAGTACTGGTTCTCAGCCACAAAGCTCTCCACACTGCAGCACCCCCCTACATCTCCTCCCTCTTTTCTATCACCCTACCCGTCCTCTCCACAGTGCAGCACCCCCCTACATCTCCTCCCTCATTTCTATCTATCGGCCTAACCGACTGCTGCGCTCTGCAAACGACTTTCGACTAACCTATGCACTAATCCGTACCTCCCACTCCCGACTCCAAGACTTCTCCCACGCTGCGCCAATCCTCTGGAATGCTCTACCCCAAGAAATTAGGACTATCCACAATTTGCATGGTTTCAGGAGCTCCCTCAAAACACATTTGTTCAGAGTGGCCTATCACATTCACTAACCAAAGTCGTTCTATGTTTAAGTGTGTATGTGTAGCCCATTCACTATCTCCATCCATGCCTCACTCCCTCAAGATGGCTGGACCATCATTGTAAATGCACCATTGTATATACACACCTGTACTTTGTATCTCCCCCACCTCATTGTAGATTGTAAGCTCTCACGAGCAGGGTCGGCTTATTTTGCTTTAATTATTGTATTGTTAACGTTGTTACTTATGACTTGTGTTTTGAAACTGTTAAACTGTAAAGCGCTGCGGAATATGATGGCGCTATATAAATAAAGATTATTATTATTATTATTAAATGCCAAACATTTAGCAAAAGGAGAAATCGAAGTATGATTGATTAAAAACAATAAATTATATTGATACACTCAGTAGTAATTTTTATGAAAAATGCATGAAAAGACAGACAGATAACAAACACTGATTATCCAAAAGTATTTAGAATGTTACAATTAGAGTTGAGCGAATATCTTCGGTTCTCCGCTTATTCGACAAGCTATAGCGCTTACCAAATAAGCTACAGCAGGAACCCGGCTTCCTGGATCGCGCCGACTGATCAGCTGATCGGTGTGTAGCCCTGGTGTTAGGCACACGCAGTACCCTGGAGAGTGTGTGGCGAGACAGCAGTTTAATGCTAAATAACCATTCACTCAACATACACTAGACACACCCTTAGGGTAGTGTAGTTTACTATTGAGGGAGTGGTCAGGGTGTATGTTTGTGGAGTGATTTTAGTGTGTTTCCTGTCTTCGGACGGAGCAGACGTCTGGAGTTTAGCTGGAGGGAGGAAGCAGTCCAGCCTGCTCTATCATCAGTTCAGAACGTGGAGGCTGGTACAGGTGGTTTAATTCACCTTAGTCTAGTCAGAGCTGTACCTCAACAGAGTACACTGAAAGAAAGAAGAAGTTTAGTGCAGAAAGACTTCAGTCACCTGTCTCCAGGACAGTGAAAGGTTCAGAGACGTGCTCCTGCCTATTGATAACTGAGCATCTGTAACTAACTTTGAAGAAAGTGAATGAAGGAAGTAACTACCCGACTTTATGCTAGTGTGAGTGCTTATGCTACCAGCGAGGACAAGGCGAAAGGCACAGTGGATTATTGGAAAGGTGCGTTTGGGATTGAAGAAGTCCTGCACATTGCTACCGGTCACTGGGGACCGAAGGATCACTATTAGCTTCAAGCATAGTGGTAAGAAAACCAGGAATTTACCGGACCTTAGGTCGCGGCAAACAAGCCCCTTATAGTCAGTACGTAACTGGGGTCAGGGGAGTGAAGACTTTGAGTCAGGCGCAGACAAAATAAGAATTCAGCTCTCTCGCAGGAAGGCTCCTAACACAAAACTGACTGGGCGGTACAGCTATGGATTAGCTGGAGTTATTGAGGGAACTACGCTTCAGGCTGGTTGTACTCATTGTATTGGAAGTAAAGGAGGCCCCTAACTTGTCCAGCTGCTGTCTCAAGATACACTCTCCTTGGATCAGCCTCCCTGGGACCTGCCTGAACATCTTACAAGTAAAGGTATGGAAAGACGCTGACCGTGTGAGACTGTGTTATTTATCTGCACCCGACTACACTAACTTCATAGACTTTGAGGGACCAGTCCCACCTGTAGGGGACCCGACATCTAGCTGCCTCACCATCCCCTCAGAGATCTACAGCAGCGCTGGTACCAATTACCAGAATACTACAGGTGGCGTCACGAACTGTATATAAATCTATCCCCTGTAAATATTCCCCCAACATACGCCAGACCGCCAGGGCCACAGGCCGAGCCACAGCTACCTGTGACAAAAACCCCATAGACTTCCATGGGCTCGGCTCTGAGTACCCCATTGCCCTGGTAACCCACAATTGTGGTGGCGGGTCGACACAAATTGGCGTCACGAACAGGATGCGAAACTCGCAGAATTGCGAGCCCTGTGTGCCTAAGGAATTGTTTTTGTGAAAAAGGACTGTTTGCACTTTTGGCGCCAAAATCGCCATTTTTGTCGCCATATTCGCGCCCTCAGGCGCTGGAGAAGAAGGTGGGCGTACCTTCGTGGCGTGTACCCCCCAGTGGCGCGAAGAAAATGCCTGCCCTCTCAAAGTGCTATTACAACATGCGATCCTGCCCTACAGCAAAGGAGTCCGCCTCCTCTTCACTTTCCTGCGAGGAGGAGGAGACGCAAACCCCACCTCCACGGAAGAGACCGGATGTCTCCGCAGAAAGAAGAGAGAATCTTCTGGAACATCATGGAAGCAGGACGTGTGCAGCCGAGCAGGGAAGCGGAGGAAGGCAGGCCCCGTGCCCCAGCCAAGCTGCCACCAGCACCGGAGTTATCCGTGGTCCTGCACCTGCAGCAGGCGTTGCTAGAGATTCAAGAAGAAAATGCACGCCTGAAGAAGATGGTCCAGTACCAACCTGGCTTCGAAGAGATCGAGAGACGCCGGCGTACCCTGGAGCAGCGGAGGCTGTGGGACACGGTGATCTCTCCCCTCAACGACCCCCCACGATTCGAAATACCGAAGATTCTGCTGCCCAAGGCGAAGGAGCAACCGGAGGCTGCCCCCGAAAGTACCGATCCTGATCCCACCGGTGAAGCGGTGGAGGCGAAGGAGGTTGAGGAGGTACCGCCAGTTCCGGAACGCCCGCCCGGCCAGGAGGCCGCAGCAGATGATCGGTCCCCGGCAGGGACACCGGAGGGGTCCTGTCCGTCACTACCAGACGTGGACTGGGACGAAATGGCGCGCCTGGATGACGTCGCCTATACCGCCCAGTGGGAACATGAATGGCAGAGTCGTGAGGAGAAGCAGAAACGCCAGCAGGAGGAAGAGCGGGAAGCTCAGCGGAACCGTCAGCGACAACATGCAGAGCTGATCGCGGACAAAGAGAGTGTCCGGAGAGATAAAGGTACCCTGAGGGAACCGCGGCGGCAGGGGTGTGTGACTGAGTTCCAGCTCCGGAAGGGCTGGGGCTTCATCCGTGAACCGGGCCTCTACCCAGGGGTCTTTGTCAGCAGGCGAGACGTAGAATCCCACCTACCGCAAGGCCATCCCGGGAGGGACTTAGTAAATGGAGACCTCGTCACGTACACACGGCATTGGGGAATGAAGGGATGGTATGCCCTTAACGTCACCATCGTCCGTGACCCCGTCCCCGACGCAGGTAACGTCACCACTACCGCAGCGTCCCCGTCTCCAGCTCAAGCAGTATCCGGCCGTGCCCCAGCATCGCCCCCTGCAAATTCATCGCAACTAGCGACCCAGATTTCATCGCAAAGGAAAGCCACCTCTACATCGCAACATGCGACCCAGTCTCAATCGCAATCCATGACGCGGTCCATATCGTTAACTGTGATTGAAACGCAATCGGTGTCACGTGAGGAGAATGTACCCGTTGCGCCCCTAGAGGTTCGCACAAGAACTGTGACGACCCAGACCCTAATCGCAGCGCATGATTTGCTAGTCCTGGGAACTAGGGCCCATTGCATTGTTCCAGCCCCCGGGGTGGAAAGTGTATTTGAAAATGAATAAATAGTAAAGAAGAATCGGTGAGATCCATATAGGGTCTACCATAAGTAAAAAGTTTGAGAATGTTTTATAAAGTTTTGCATATATATTTTGCTAACCGTAGAATGCCCGGCTGGGTAACCAAAAAAGTTTTGCACTTTAGTATAATAATGTGATATTATATCTATGTCTTTGGTTTACAATGGACTTTGAGGTTGAGGACTGTGCCAACCCAGAACTTACTTGTACATAGTTGCGCTTCGGTGCTTTATCTTGGTTTTACATAAACCAGCACAACTACCTCTGAATACAAAAACCCGTGTGGTGTGGCACTGAGTGAGGTCTGCGTTTGGATGTCCTGCAGCCCACCCAGGACCCACGTTGAAGGTTTGGTGCGGGTCCTTCACAAGAATACTGTATATTTATTGAATGCTATTTAATACTTTTGTATTTCTATATATAATGTTATTGTTGCAACGTTCAAGATATCCTCACCTCCCGGATGGGACGAACCAATGTTTATTGTTTAATGTTTTCATGCATAAACAAAATGTCTCTTTTGTATTTTACAGCCCGGGAGTGCTGTCTTTTACCATGGGGGAATGTGTAGCCCTGGTGTTAGGCACACGCAGTACCCTGGAGAGTGTGTGGCGAGACAGCAGTTTAATGCTAAATAACCATTCACTCAACATACACTAGACACACCCTTAGGGTAGTGTAGTTTACTATTGAGGGAGTGGTCAGGGTGTATGTTTGTGGAGTGATTTTAGTGTGTTTCCTGTCTTCGGACGGAGCAGACGTCTGGAGTTTAGCTGGAGGGAGGAAGCAGTCCAGCCTGCTCTATCATCAGTTCAGAACGTGGAGGCTGGTACAGGTGGTTAATTCACCTTAGCCTAGTCAGAGCTGTACCTCAACAGAGTACACTGAAAGAAAAAGAAGTTTAGTGCAGAAAGACTTCAGTCACCTGTCTCCAGGACAGTGAAAGGTTCAGAGACGTGCTCCTGCCTATTGATAACTGAGCATCTGTAACTAACTTTGAAGAAAGTGAATGAAGGAAGTAACTACCCGACTTTATGCTAGTGTGAGTGCTTATGCTACCAGCGAGGACAAGGCGAAAGGCACAGTGGATTATTGGAAAGGTGCGTTTGGGATTGAAGAAGTCCTGCACATTGCAACCGGTCACTGGGGACCGAAGGATCACTATTAGCTTCAAGCATAGTGGTAAGAAAACCAGGAATTTACCGGACCTTAGGTCGCGGCAAACAAGCCCCTTATAGTCAGTACGTAACTGGGGTCAGGGGGAGTGAAGACTTTGAGTCAGGCGCAGACAAAATAAGAATTCAGCTCTCTCGCAGGAAGGCTCCTAACACAAAACTGACTGGGCGGTACAGCTATGGATTAGCTGGAGTTATTGAGGGAACTACGCTTCAGGCTGGTTGTACTCATTGTATTGGAAGTAAAGGAGGCCCCTAACTTGTCCAGCTGCTGTCTCAAGATACACTCTCCTTGGATCAGCCTCCCTGGGACCTGCCTGAACATCTTACAAGTAAAGGTATGGAAAGACGCTGACCGTGTGAGACTGTGTTATTTATCTGCACCCGACTACACTAACTTCATAGACTTTGAGGGACCAGTCCCACCTGTAGGGGACCCGACATCTAGCTGCCTCACCATCCCCTCAGAGATCTACAGCAGCGCTGGTACAAATTACCAGAATACTACAGGTGGCGTCACGAACTGTATATAAATCTATCCCCTGTAAATATTCCCCCAACATACGCCAGACCGCCAGGGCCACAGGCCGAGCCACAGCTACCTGTGACAAAAACCCCATAGACTTCCATGGGCTCGGCTCTGAGTACCCCATTGCCCTGGTAACCCACAATTGTGGTGGCGGGTCGACACAATCGGCGCCGCAGCTGCGTGTGTCACGGCTGTAACTCTGTCACAGCACATTCATGGATAGACCAACACACAGGCTCTCCATGCATGTGCTGTGACAGTGACACAGCCGCAACATATGCAGCTGCGGCGCCGATCAGCTGATCAGTCGGCGCGATCCAGGAAGCCGGGTTCCTGCTGTAGCTTATTCGGCAAGTGCTATAGCAATAGAAAAACATGAAGGTATATCAAGTCAACTTGGCATAATTTAAGTAATACATATCAGGAATCATCTTACCCACAGACAGGATTATGTTGTCATCAGAGGTTAAGTATTAACATCCCCAATGAGCGTTTCGCATATGTTGATCCTCGCTTTCCCAAGGGGAATTATAGTATTGGTACCTGCAGGGACCTTTATATGTCCATGGCACATGGAAGAACCACGTGACCCACCAGTAGCCAATGGGGTTTAGTAAAAGACAGCGCATGCGCGCCACGAGGGTGGATACACCACCGTGGACAAGAAAGAAAAAAGACAGAGGGGACGGACGCTCCTACCGAGACAGACAGCGATGAAAAGAAGGAATAAATCTGGTGGTAAACCTATCCTCTAAAATCCTTTCCATAGAGGAAATCTCTGCATTGTCAAAGCGATTTTCGTATTGTCCTAATAAGTATATTAATTGGTTTGGATGAGAAACTGAATTATTCTGATTTTTTAGATCAATGAAACTTAAATGTTGGTATTTAGGAGCCCTAGTGACCCACCAGCAGGTAAATCTCCCAAATCCATGTCCAATCTACAACAATTTCTATTATCTTATAAATGGATTTTGTACCAGCCATTAATATTCCAGCTATAGAATCTGCCTTTATATCTGCTGTGAATAGAGATATAGAACATTAAAAACAGACCTATAAGGGTGATCGGTTCAAATATCCTAATTTTACCATTGAACACATTGGTCCATGACGGGAATGTCACCATCAAGCCGGCTGACAAGGGTGGTGCTGTGATCGTCATAAATATACGGATGAAATAGAACGCCTACTATCTTATGTGGAGGCGCATGAAAGACTTTATGAGGATCCTAAATTTATAATTATTACAAAAATCAAGGATATATTAGATATCATGATGTGATAGATGAAGATTTGTGTAAATATCTATTCTTTGAGAATCCGGTTACACCGGTTATATTTGTACTTCCTAAAATTCACAAATCATTGGTGAACCCGTCAGGACGCCCCATAGTGTCAGGGAGTGACTCAGTGTTTAGTCACATTGGCATTTTTTTTGGGACCATCAGCTAAACAAGGATTCATTTATATTAATACCACTGATTTTTTATGCAAGCTAGATACTGCTGAATTTATTGATGAGATCACATTAGCATCTATTGACATAGTATCTTTATATACTGTACTTCTATTACTCATGAAGTGGGACTCACAGTGATATGTAAGAAATTGTGCAGTACAGCGCACACATTTACTGCAGTAGAGTTTATTTTAAAGCTATTGGAAATGGTGTTGAGTAATAACTTCTTCCTTTTTTGGTGATGAATATTACTTTCAATGGCGGGGAACTGCTATGTGCGCCAATATGGCGCCCGATTATGCAAACCTGATGATTTGTTGCTGATTCTGAGAACAGATGTGTTCGTGCTGATAAAGGCAGAATGAGGAAGGTTTCTGCCAGGCAAGTTCATCAGATTAAGAGAGCAGCTGCTAAAAACCCATTACAAACCAGCAAACAGATATTTGAAGCTGCTGGTGCCTCTGGAGTCCCTCGAACCACAAGGTGTGGGATCCTTCAAAGGCTTGCTGTGGTGCATAAACCTACTATTCAGCCACCCCTAAACAATGCTCACAAGCAGAAACGGTTGCAGTGGGCCCAGACATACATGAAGACTAATTTTCAAACAGTCTTGTTTACTGATGAGTGTTGAGCAACCCTGGATGGTCCAGATGGATGGAGTAGTGGATGGTTGGTGGATGGCCACCATGTCCCAACAAGGCTGCGACGTCAGCAAGGAGGTGGAGGAGTCATGTTTTGGGCCGGAATCATGGGGAAACAGCTGGTAGGGCCCTTTAAGGTTCCTGAAGGTGTGAAAATGACCTCTGCAAAGTATATAGAGTTTCAGACTGACAACTTTCTTCCATGGTATAAAAAGCAGAAACTCAGGAGCAAAATCATCTTCATGCTGACAATGCCCCATCTCATGCTGCAAAGAAGACCTCTGAGTCATTGGCTGCTATGGGCATAGGAGATAAACTCATGGTGTGGCCACCATCCTCCCCTGACCTCAACCCTATAGAGAACCTTGGGAGTATCATCAAGAAAAGATCTATGAGGGTGGGAGGCCGATCACATCAAAACCGCAGCTCTGGGAGACAAAGAAATGCAAGAAAAACTCTCCAAAACTCACAAGTTCAATGGATGAAGAATTGTGAAGGTAACATCACAGAAGGGTCCTATGTTACCTGTAACTTGTCCTGTTAGGATGTTCTGGAGTTAAGTAGCTTTTTTGTTCAGTGAATGTGACCTCCTAATGCTGCAGATTCCACAAATGAGCATTTTCAGTTCTTTACAACAGATCAAATGTTCAGAAATTCTCCTGTCCTAATAATCTGGAGCATTCTGAGGTTTATTCATTGTGGAGATTATACTGTTATCATTGGGAGGTTTCTTCAATAGAATTCGATGTATCCTCTAACAGGTGATGACTTTTATTAGACTGACTGTCATCTGCACCGACCACTTAGGAAAAGCAGAGAAAAATATCATTTGCATAATAACTTGGAACATAATGTATTTATCTATCTATCTATCTACTATCTATCTATCTATTATCTATCTATCTATTTATCTGTCCATTACGGTGGCGGTGCAGTCCCTCTGATCACACTTATGTATGTTGGGCGGTTGCTGCACTTTTTTCTATTTTTACATACAATCAGGAACCTGGATCTGTCACTTGTTCTGTGGTTTCCTGTTAGTGTTTGTTCTGTGTCTTTTAGAAATTTCTATAAAATGTGTTTTGGGGAATTTTCAGCATTCTGCCACCATTCGGACCTGTAGATGGAGGTCAAGGGGTTACGGAGTAATGATCTAGAAACCTTCCAGGACACCGTACTGTGTAGCCCAGCTTCGCAGGTACACATGAAAATCCAGGAAAGTGCACAGAAGGGTACCAGCTAAAGCTTGATATTCATTCACTCATGTCACACACATTTTAGACACACCCATAAGTCAGTTTCCTGTCTTAGGATGTGCAGGTGCAGTGAGTCAGTCTAGCCTGGACTTGGAGGGAGGAAGAAGTTCAGTCAGATCTGTCAGAAGTTCCGAAAGTGGAGGCTAGTATGGGTGAGCCAGTTCATCCTAGCCTAGTCAGAGCTGCTCCTTAACCTGAAGACAGAGACAGTTTGAGAGAAAGAAGAGTTAGTAGCAGAAACTTCAGTCGCCTGTCCCAAGGACAGTGAAGTTCAGTCGACGTGCTCCTGAACTGGGAGAATACTGAGAATCTGTCAGCGAGCTCTAAGAAAGATACAAAGAAAAAGTAAGAAGGGATTGACTTGTACTACCATAAGAAGTGTGGAGTGCTTATGTTAAGAGCGGAAAGCAGGGCGAAGGGCGCAGTGGAGAGTACAGAGCAGTGCCTTAGGTATTGATTTACCTGCACTAAATAACCGGTCACTGGGGACCGAAGTATCACTATTGTTTCAAGCATAGTGACAAGAAAACCAGAGGCGTCTGGACTACAGGTCGCAGATAGCAGCCCTAAGTGTCAGTACGTAACCGGAGTCAGGTGAAATAGGGACTTTGAGCCTGATCAGCAAAAGTAAGAACCTAGTTTCATCATTGGAAGTCTCCACCACAACATTGGCCGGGCAGGAACAGCTATAGAGTTAACTTCGCTTCAAGCAAGTAGGACTCACATTATATTGAAAGTAAAGGAGGCCTCTAACCTGCTAAGCTGCTACCTGGATGTGCACTTTCCACCCCGACCAGCTTCCCGGGACCTGCATTAACAACCTGCAAGTAAAGGTATGAAAAGAAGCTATCTTGTGTGCGACTGGATTATTATTGCACCCTGCATAATCACCACCATAGACTTCCAGGGACACGTCTCGCCTGTGGGAGACTTACTACCAAGCTGCCCCGTAACATCCCCTGTGAAAGTCCTCATAGCAGCGCTGGTACACATTACCAGAAACCACAGGTGGCGTCACGAACTACCTAATAATCCCCTGTAAATATTCCCCCATCATACGCCTGACCGCCAGGGCCACGGACCGAGCCACCGCTGCCAGTGACACAAATCCCATAGACTTCCATGGGCTCGGCTCCGAGTACCCCATTGCCCTGGTAACCCACAATTGTGGTGTGGGTCACTCAACTTGGCGTCACGAACAGGATACGAAACTTGCAATTGTGAGCCCTGTGTGCCTACTGAACTGTTTGGGAGGAGGAAAGACTGTTTGCTATTTTTGGCGCTAAAATCCGCCATTTTGCCGCTAAATTCGCGCCCTCAGGCGTTGGAGAAGAAGGTGGGCGTGCATTCGTGGGTGTGTACCCCCCTGTGGCGCGAAGATAATGGCCGCCCTCTCAAAGTGCTATTATAATATGCGATCCTGCCCTACAGCAAAAGAGGTCCGCCTCCTCTTCACCTTCCCTGCGAAGAGGAGGAGACGCAAATCCCGCCTCCACGGAAGAGACCGGACTGCTCTGGTTCAATACCACAGTGTGGCCTGGGACGAGATGGAGTCCGGATGGGAGCAGCTGTGTGAGAAAGCGGTGGAGCAGCGGCCCCATTCCCCAGCTAAGATGTTACTGGAACAGGAGTCATCCCTAGTCTGGGACCTGAAACAAACCTTGCTGGAAGTTCGGGAAGAAAATGCAGAGTTGAAAACAGCTGATCCTGCGAAGAGCTGAAATGGATGAGACGGAGAGACGCTGGCGCGCCCAGAATCAGCGGCTGCCCAGGGACGCAGTGTCCTCTCCCCCTGACAGCACCCTGTCATTGGATTATCCGAAAGCCCTAATGAAGAAGGCTAAGGAGTACCTGGAGGCGACCACCAAAAGTGCCATACCTGATCCCACCGACGGAGCGGTGGAGGCGAAGGAGGCTGAGGAGGTACCACCAGTTCCGGAACGCCAGCCAGGTCAGGAGGCCGCAGCAGATGATCGTTCCCCGATAGGAACACCGGAGGGGTCCTGTCCATCGTTACCAGACGTCGACTGGGATGAGATGGCGCGTCTGGATGACGTCGCCTACGCCGCCCAGTGGGAACGTGAGTGGCAGCGTCGCGAAGAGGAACAGCGACGCCGGCAGGAGGAAGAGCGGGAAGTGCAGCGGAACCGGCAGCGGCAGTACGAGCAGCTGGTTGCGGATAAGGAAAGTGTCCGCAGGGAAAAAGGTACTCTAAGGGAACCGCGGCGGCAGGGGTGTGTGACAGAGTTCCAGCTCCGGAAGGGCTGGGGCTTCATTAGAGAACCGGGCCTCTACCCAGGGGTCTTTGTCAGTCGCAGGGACGTAGAATCCCACCTGCCCATCGGCCATCCCGGGAGGGACCTGATCAACGGGGACATAGTAACCTATACACGGCACTGGGGTATGAAGGGATGGTATGCCCTAAATGTCGCAGTCGTCAGAGATCCCGTCCCCGATGCAGGTAACGTCACCATTGCCAGCGCGTCACAGTCCCGAGCTCCCGTTGCACCAGGCGTGCCCCGGCATCGCCCCCTGAACGTACATCACAGTTTGAAGCGCCCCCTGCATATTCTTCTCTGCCAGTGCCAAGTACCAAAACACAAGCTACGACCCATTTCAAATCGCAATTTGCACCGCCGGATATAGCGGCACCAACAGCGACACCTTCGGAGATACCACTTGCATCCTACATGACGGAGTCACCCGATGGGACCGTGGTTAGGATGAGAACAGTCGCTACCCAGACTTGGATAGCAGGTCACGACCTATTTGTCATGTGCTCTAAAGAGCATCGCATTGTTCCAGCCCCCGGGATGGAAAATAATCGAAGTCAAACAAAAGTAAATACCGGTAGGACCCAGTCAAGGGTTTACCACAGTTAAGAATTGAAATGTAAAAAAAGTTTGAGAATGTTGCTAGATTTGCACTTTATTAAGTATGTGATGTTTACATGATCGACAATTATATTGATGTTTTCTATAATAAATAGAATACCCGTCTGGGTACAAAGTAATTGAAAATGTGAAAAGTTAAATGCATAGTTTTACATAAAATGCCCTGTTGGGTAAAGTAAAAGTTATTGAAGAATGATGCATACTTGAAATATGTATATATATATGTCTTTTATTATGTCAATGGACTGAGAGGCTGAGGACTATGCCAGCCCAGAACTCATCTTGTAAATAGTTGCACTACGGTGCATTTTCTTGGTTTTACATGAAGCCACAATTCACTACCTCTGAACATAAAACCCGTATGGTGTGGCACTGAGCGAGGTCTGCAGTCAGATGTCCTGCAGCCCACCCAGGACCCACGTTGAAGGTTTGGTGCGGGTCCTTCACAAGTATCGTGTATATAATGTTTTGATACTTTTGTATTTTCTTACTGTACATAATGTAACGTTCAAGAAATCCTCACCTCCGATGGGATGAGTTATAATGTTATTGTTATTGCAAAACAAAATGTCTTTTTGTCTTTTACAGCCCGGGAGTGCTGTGTTTTACCAAGGGGGGATGTGTAGCCCAGCTTCGCAGGTACACATGAAAATCCAGGGAAGTGCACAGAAGGGTACCAGCTAAAGCTTGATATTCATTCACTCATGTCACACACATTTTAGACACACCCATAAGTCAGTTTCCTGTCTTAGGATGTGCAGGTGCAGTGAGTCAGTCTAGCCTGGACTTGGAGGGAGGAAGAAGTTCAGTCAGATCTGTCAGCAGTTCCGAAAGTGGAGGCTAGTATGGGTGAGCCAGTTCATCCTAGCCTAGTCAGAGCTGCTCCTTAACCTGAAGACAGAGACAGTTTGAGAGAAAGAAGAGTTAGTAGCAGAAACTTCAGTCGCCTGTCCCAAGGACAGTGAAGTTCAGTCGACGTTCTCCTGAACTGGGAGAATACTGAGAATCTGTCAGCGAGCTCTAAGAAAGATACAAAGAAGAAGTAAGAAGGGATTGACTTGTACTACCATAAGAAGTGTGGAGTGCTTATGTTAAGAGCGGAAAGCAGGGCGAAGGGCGCAGTGGAGAGTACAGAGCAGTGCCTTAGGTATTGATTTACCTGCACTAAATAACCGGTCACTGGAGACCGAAGTATCACTATTGTTTCAAGCATAGTGACAAGAAAACCAGAGGCGTCTGG